>CM034532.1:11675951-11779840 GCA_020002185.1 Paraescarpia echinospica | reverse complement strand
AACACACTCACTCACTCTCTCTCACACACACACACACACACACACACACACACACACACACACACACACACACACAAACACACACAAAACACACACTCACTCTCACACACACACATACACACACACACACACACACACACACACACACCTGGTTTGTGAGATGAGCGATCAGGTTCTCACATCCCGTATCGTAGTCATGGATGGAAAGACGTACGTATCCCTTGTGATAGAGCACAAGGTAGGGCGTCATGCACGATATCAGCATGTAGGCGCGGATGTCAAACTTCTTGCTGTTCAGCAGGAGGGGGTTTGTAATGTATCTGCAAATTATCGAAGGAGTCACCCAAATTGATAATGTCTCAAACACAACATACACGTAAACTTAAGTATACTACAACTTGGTTAAAATTAAACAAGCATTTTCTCAAAACTGCTTTTAACCCTCTAGTTGCCATCTGCCCGAATCCACCCGATCTGTCACGATCCGAACTGCCCATAACTGCCCAATGGATAAGTTCAGTTTTAACAACTCTACAAGTGCTATCATCTACAGGATAATCACATATTATGTTAACGCTTATTCTATTTCATATACACAAGGTGTATTTATTTAACTTTTCACTGGAAGTTTCTGAGTAAGCATTTGAAAACATATCTCACTGAAATTTGTAGGAGTACTGTAGTGAGTCAGAATGCACTTCATTAAAACATCGCGGGGCATAAAGGGTTAAAACATTTCGCCATTACTACACAAAGCATATACTTGGTCAGGTAAATGACTGTCCAATTCTCAACATATTCCAAGTGTGCACCGACCTTTGTATGATGCGATTAAGCGACTGTTTGGGTTTGCCGCGCTGGGTGCACTGTTCATTCCAGTTGTTGTGTACTTGTACGATTTGTTTCACCTCCTCGATGCTACGTACGAGGTAGATTCCTTTACCCTGGTTCCTTCCCGTTGGCTTACAGATCCACACTTCCCCCTCTGAAACAGGGACTATTTTACATATATCACTTCATATAATACGAAGATGTCAAATTCTTCATGTTTGGATAATAATTAAATAGTGTTAGGACTGCTTATGATTAGACAGAAGAATTTTGCTATTTTGATTATGATATATATTTGTTTCAGATAGTTAAAAGATGTTCATGGTACCCCTAGTTTTAAAATAATTGTTTTGGACTTTTTATTTCAGATAACCATTAAATTTAAGGTTTCATTACTTTGATTTCATGGGAGGTGCCCTCTTCGGGTTAAAAGTGTTGTTGAGGTGGATCTTTTAATATCAGTGTAATTTACATACTACCTTCTTACAACTGCTCAAAGCACTTTATACTTATATATATTACATATATATATATATATATATATTACATATGTGACCCATCTTAACAAAATGAGTCGGATGTCATAAATTTTTAATATTGAGTTATTAGTAGCGTTGGAAAGAGCAGAATATCTGCTTTCACATGGTATATCATGTAAGAAGATATCTTAATTCTAACTGAAGTTATGGTTTAACTTTAACATGTGTGGGGTAGAAACCTTCAAACCCAGAAAACGGCCGTCAAAGTTGATGCAAATTATTCGTTATGTTTCATGATATGTACCTTAGTTACCGTCTTCCAAGCTCTCTGGAGGTCACAGAATGTAGTTATTAGCATATGTGTGCCCATATATGGGAAGATGATGCATCAATCATCGTGGTGATATCCCATATGTTAGGAGCGTCCCAAAATTAGCAGTATATATATATATATATATAGATGTATGTGTGTGTGTGCATGTGTGTGTGTGTGTTTGTGTGTGCATGTGTGTCTGTGTGTGTGTCTGTGTGTGTGTCTGGGTGTGTGTGTCTGTGTGTGTGTCTGTGTATGTGTGTCTGTGTGCGTGTGTGTGTGTGTCTGTGTGTGTGTCTGTGTGTGTGTCTGTGTGTGTGTCTGTGTGTGTGTCTGTGTGCGTGTCTGTGTGCGTGTCTGTGTGCGTGTCTGTGTGTGTGTCTTGTGTGTGTCTGTGTGTGTGTGTGTCTGTATGTGTAAGTGCATGTGCATTGTTTTTAGTATGATCCTATGGTGAAATAATTCCTCTAATTATCACATAGGGAGATCTGGGGTGCTCACCCCACACTCACCTTGGTACCGCTGCATGAAGGCTTCCCTGTGTTTGTGTTCACTCAGACGGAACGTCTCGGGGATGAAGTCGAGTTTTGCCACCCGTCGTTTCACCGTAGCGCACACGCGGTCGTATTCCTGCAGCGTGTTCAGCAGACCCAGCTTGTTCGTGAGCAGCTGACAGTTTGGGATATGGTTCACCATCTGCTCACCTGGTGGCGACACCATCAAACAAACAATATTTGTGACACTGTCCAAATCCAGGGTTGGCAATGTTCAAAGAATTGTAATAGGATTCAGTCAAAGTTCAAACTGGAGAAGGTGTAACTGGTAGTACGGATGTAGTGCAGTGGAGTTCTGTTTTAAATGTTGGCAGGAATGATTGTCAGACACTGAGTAATGCACGTATAAATGCAGTGTAAGGAGAAATGGTGGCAACACATATCATAACATAGGCAGGTAAGACAGGGTGGCAGAGTGGAAAAACACTGACAGAGCATGAGACAGACAGATGGCAGACTACTAACCTTCCTTGAAAGAGTGATAGTTGATTGCACTTTTCAGTTCACACCACTTCAACTTGTAGGTTTCATCCAATTTCTCTTTGGTTCGCCTCCAGCCGAGCCCTGAGCTGAGGATGTGGTCAATCCTGCAACAAAATTTGTTCTCACGTATCGACAATGGAGATGGCATTACATGGGACAGAAAACTGAAAAAGTAACTAAAGGGAAAGTATTGGAAGCCTGTGTGGTACCAGCCTCTATATGGGTGGGGAACACAGGCACTGACAGAAAGGTGCCAATAGTTTTCAGTATACAAAATCCCTGTTTCAAAGGGCAAAATTGGACTTATTGAGTTCATAGGAATGATACTGGCATGACCCCCCCTGAAGAGGATAGACAGAAGGAGCTTCTAGAACGGTAGACGAGTGAACTTACATTGCGGTGCCGTTGTACCCCCCTATGAAGTAGGTCGGCTCCATGTTTGGGGGTAGTGCTATTCGCGCTTTTTTCTGGTCTTGTGCAGCCGCGGCACCGCCACTAGTGCCTGGTGCATTGGCACTGCTCCGATTACCTGGTGCACCTTTGCCATCCCCTGGCAACCAAAACAGAATCATCAGATCATGTGACATCTGACAATATACAAAACAGGTATGGAAGGAATGCATAGAGATGACACTCACTGTCAAGGGTTTTTATGATACGTTTGTCAACAGGATAACAGATAATACATTAACAAGATGGTCTCAATGCTCTTATAAATATTTGTGACCTATACCAAACAAACTTAGTATCAAGTGACACAGGCTTACTCTGCATACAAGCCATAAATAGTTCTCTAGATCATGTTCCAATATGGTTATTTTGGCAGAAATGCCTGTTTTACAATCTCATCTTTCAATAATCCAAAACTGATCAAATACATGTGTTTATTAACCTGCAGATTAAAAAACAACAGACAATATACCAGACAAATTTACCTTATTTTTGTCTCAAAACGTAACTTTTAAAATTTGCTTCAGTTGTAGAAATAAATGAAAAAAATTGCTGTTCAAGATATTTCAACAAGTCAGATATCATTTTAAAGGTCACGATATGTGGAATCCGAAAAAGGTACTAAAAGCCATTTCATAATTATGCAAATTTATGCCCACTTTGCTGCCACAGGACATAATAATGGGTAGAGTCGACTCTCAAGCCTCAAAGGTGACAGTCTCTCTCATTCATACAATTGGTCTGTTGGTAGTGTTACACATAAGTCTCATTACACCAATGGTCTTTCCTGGATGGTCTATTACATATGTGCTCTGTTACATAGTTGTATGGTATTTCGTACACAGAGATCATCATACAAATGGTCTTTCCTGGATGGTCTATTACGTATGTGCTCTGTTACATAGTTGTATGGTATTTCGTACACAGAGATCATCATACCAATGGTCTTTCCTGGATGGTCTATTACATATGTGCTCTGTTACATAGTTGTATGGTATTTCGTACACAGAGATCATCATTCAAATGGTCTTCCATGGATGGTCTATTACATATGTGCTCTGTTACATAGTTGTATGGTATTTCGTACACAGAGATCATAATACCAATGGTCTTTCCTGGATGGTCTCTCACACACATGGTCTTTCATAAACAGATCTAATTGTACAAATGGTCTTTCCTAGGTGGTCTCTCACAAACATGGTCTTTCACATACACATATATAATCACATATACATACACCCGAGTCTATAATGACACCACTCTAATGTAGTTGCTGTTGGTATTACAGGCAGGTGGTCTTTCTAACATACTATCCCATACATATTCTCTTAATATCCTTCTAGTGACACAAAAAGTGCAGTTTGTAGGTGCTACACATCAATCTCTGCCTCCATGCTAAATACAATGATAGTACACAATTATCCAGTAGATGACAGCACATATGAGTCAATAACGTGCAGCTTGTCCGAGAGAGAGATTCCTGCTACCACTCCACGTACAAATGCTGTCTATCTTCTCAAAATATCTCCAACCTAAGCATAACCCTAAACTTCAACCTAACCAGGCCCTTTGCCAGATATATTTGTGCACATACAAATGGCTTGTGTGGAGGCCGTTCACATCAATCACAGCCATTATTGGCCAGTAGTTTTCTCACTGACAGATCAGTGTCATTTGAGCCATTTATTTAATTAATAGTGATCTAATTGATTTGTTTCACTACCAGTTGTGTCAATGATAGTCATTAATGTGGGCCCCCTAGACTTGGAACAATTTGTTAATCTAGTGACCAGCTGACCCCCCTCTAAATTCCAACAGTCGTATCAGTTGTAATTTCACGTCTTTGCCGGTCATCTGCCAGTCTTGAAGATGGGCATACTGGTCTCTGGCTAAGCCCCTAACCCTAAACCTAACTTTTTTTGCACATCAGATCAAACATAAAAGGGCATTTGTACATGGTGAGGTAGAACAAAGATCTCTCTGCTTATCTGCGGGTGGTTTGGGGCAGTTGGGAAATCACAACAGGTTGTTGGGGTCTATAAGGTTAATCATGCATCACACTTTGTTGAGGTAAATTATCAGTGAAAATACGCAACACTGTGGCAGTATTTCTTTGGTATATTCACCACAATCATAAAAGTATATCACACTGAATATTCAGTAAAAAATAAAGACTTTGTATTTAATACATGCTTTTCTTTCAAATGATTTTTTTCTTACTTGAAACTGTGATTTACCTGAAAAAGCTACTTTTCCTGTGACTTTATTTTTATCCACCGGCATCTCAATGGTGCAAACTCAGGGTTCTCCTTCAGGAGAACCAATATTCAAAACAATTTGTCATAGGTAAAAGCATGGGCAATTATGTTCCCTTGACATTGTCTATTCTTACCCAACAATATAAATGAATGCCTGGTATTTCTCTGTACTTAACCTGTAACACAATGGCACTGAATCGGGGGAAAATGTCAATTCTTGTCTGCTGCTGGTTAGATAACCAGAATTAAGCGGCAGCTCTATGGGAGTTAAGAAAGGATTAACATAACCCTGTACAGGCCACTCAATGCAGAATCTACTTATAGCTCAGATCATCTGCATCATTGATGATGCGGTTTTGTCTTCAAATGATCAGCGATTTTTACTCTGCACAGCTTGCGCAACAATTGCCAACTATAAATAACACTTCCATCAGGTGTTAAACCATGATGTGGTGTCAGTTATTGTGGTTGAACTGTGTCTCCAGACTCCTCTGTCCCTCAATGCCACTTGCAACTCTACTGGCTCCAACCATCTATCTCCAGACTCCTCTGTCCCTCAATGCCACTTGCAACTCTATTGGCTCCAACCATCTGTCTCCAGACTCCTCTGTCCCTCATTGCCACTTGCAACTCTACTGGCTCCAACCATCTGTCTCCAGACTCCTCTGTCCCTCAATGCCACTTGCAACTCTACTGGCTCCAACCATCTGTCTCCAGACTCCTCTGTCCTTCATTGCCACTTGCAACTCTATTGGCTCCAACCATCTGTCTCCAGACTCCTCTGTCCCTCAATGCCATTTGCAACTCTACTGACTCCAACTATCTGTCTCCAGACTTCTCTTTCCCCTAATGCCACTTGCAACTCTACTGACTCCATCCATCTGTCTCCAGACTCCTCTGTCCCTCATTGCCACTTGCAACTCTACTGGCTCCAACCATCTGTCTCCAGACTCCTCTGTCCCTCAATGCCACTTGCAACTCTACTGACTCCATCCATCTGTCTCCAGACTCTTCTGTCCCTCGTTGCCACTTGCAACTCTACTGACTCCAACCATCTATCTCCAGACTCCTCTGTCCCTCATTGCCACTTGCAACTCTACTGACTCTAACCATCTGTCTCCAGACGCTTCTGTCCCTCAATGTCATTTGCAACTCTACTGACTCCAACTATCTGTCTCCAGACTCCTCTGTCCCCCATTGCCACTTGCAACTCTACTGACTCCAACCATCTGTCTCCAGACTCCTCTGGCCATCATTGCCACTTGCAACTCTACTGACACCAACCATCTGTTTCCAGAGTCCTCTGTCCCTCAATGCCACTTGAAACTCTACTGACTCCAACCATCTGTCTCCAGACTCCTCTGTCCCTCAATGCCACTTGCAACTCTACTGACTCCAACCATCTGTCTTCTTCTTCTTCTGTCACTGTATCTAAAATGGCAGAATGGCAACACAATGATTGGATAAAGGGCTGAGCGTAACTTCAGCATTGTGACAATGCGATCTGCCAGGTACTAATATTGATGTAATCAGCAGCACCCCCTGGCATAGAATGATGATTCGTTGACACAATAGGTCTTCTTTACTATAGTGACTCAGGTTGTCTTCCTTATCCTAGACTCAAGAGGTCTTACTTATCCTAGCGACTCAAGAGGTCTTCCGTATCCCATACTCAAGATGTCTCCCTTATCATAGCGATTCAAGAGGTCTTCCGTATATACCATACTCAAGATGTCTCCCTTATCATAGCGACTCAAGAGGTCTTCCGTATATACCATACTCAAGATGTCTCCCTTATCATAGCGACTCAAGAGGTCTTCATTATCCTAGTGACTCAAGAAGTTTTCTTTATCCCAGTGACTCAAGAGGTTTTCTTTATCCCAATGACTCAAGAGGTCTTCCTTATCCTAGTGACGCAAGAGGTCTTCCTTATCCTAGTGACTCAAGAGGTCTTCCTTATCCTAGAGACTCAGGTCTTCCTTATCTTAGACTCAAGAGGTCTTACTTATTCTAGCAACTCAAGACATCTTCCGTATCCCATACTCAAGATGTCTACCTTATCCTAGCGACTCAAGAGGTTTTCCGTATATACCATGCTCAAGATGTCTCCTTTATCATAACAACTCAAGAGGTCTTCATTATCCTAGTGACTCAAGAGGTTTTCCTTATCCCAGTGACTCAAGAGGTCTTCTTTATCCCAATGACTCAAGAGGTCTTCCTTATCCTAGTGACTGAAGAGGTCTTCCTTATCCTAGAGAACTCATGAGGTTTTCCTCACCTAGTGACTCAAGAGGTCTTCATTATCCTAGAGACACAGGAGGTCTTCCTTATTTAAGACTCAAGCGGTCTTCCTTATCTAAGACTCAATAGGTCTTCCTTATCCTAGAGACTCAGGGGGTCTTCCTTATCTTAGACTCAAGAGATCTTCCTTATCCTAGCAACTCAAGAGGTCTTCCTTATCCTAGTGACTGAATAGATCTTCCTTATCCTAGTGATTCAAGAAGTCTTCCTTATCCGAGTAACTCAAGAGGTCTTCCTTATATCCTAGACTCAAGATGTCTTCCTTATATCCTAGACTCACCAGTGTCGGAGGTTTGTGAGGGGAAGAGAGGGATGACGTCGGTCTTCCTCCGCACAGTTAGCTGCTGAATAACGTACGACAGTCCTGACTTGCTGATTCTTCGTAGGTTCTTAAGAAGGTCTCGGTAATATAACTTTGAATTAGGGTCTGAAACCGACGGCGGCATCTTGGCCCAGATTCAACAAGTCACCTTTAACAATAGTCGCATGGTTTATCCAGTCAGTGTGTGCATGGTGTGGTCGATATGTCACTTACACTATCCACCAAGAGAATTACCAAACATGGGTATAGATTTAAATCAACTGTGTCCTGCTACAGCCAAATGGCATTTAATCATTTTAATCTGCCGTACAGACGTGACATGGCCCATATAATGATGGATTCTACAGGAAGACAGAATCCGTGGTCAATAGTGTTGTTACTTGCTAGGAAGAATACAGAAACTGAACTGGAATGCTAAAATGTTAGATCTGGTAGACGCCACTATGTTTAAAAAGCTTGCTTGTAAACTATGATGATGTCAACATGTATTGTTTGAAACATAAAACACTTTTTTATTTATCACAAAGCCATATCTCATAGGGACAATTTAATAATGAGGTGATAACTGGGCAGTGGCTTTTTAAGGTCTAGATCAATTCATTCAAGTTGGTGTTGGTTGCTGATAAGTATATAACTGAGTTAGCGTATGCATGTATGCATGCATGCATGCAAGCAAGTATGTACATTTATATGTACGTACATACATGTGCAATTATAATGTGTGTGCTTGTGCATGTGCATGTGTGTGTTAACATTTTGTTCCTAGACAGTTTGCATCTGAGCTGCCAAACTTTCAGAGATTCATCTGTGACCCCCAGAAAACTGTTTTCAAAACGCCCTGTAGGTTAATTAAGGGTTCTTATTAGTTAAATGTTCATACTGGATTATAATTGATGGACATTGGTTGATTTTCTGCAATGCATCTGCACTTCAGGAAACCATCTTTGGTGTGTACGCAGCGCCATCTGGAAGGTGGGCGTTTTTGCAAGTATTGCCACTTCTACTTCACAATAATAAATACCAAGTAAATTATGCATGTGTAACTGTATTAATAAAGGCAACAAAGGTCAAATGGTTTTAATTTAATTGCCAATTACTTGGGCTTTTCAAATGATGCACTGAAGATCTGACATGTTGTCGAGACTCATGCATTGATATATTCAAATGAGTACTTCACTATGGCTGCCAGATGAACACCCAGGGACCGTTTCATGATAGTGCACAGCTAGGGACTGTTTCAAGACAATGAATACCCAGGGACCGTCTCAAGGCAATGAACACCCAGGGACCGTTTCAAGGCAATGAACACCCAGGGACCGTTTCAAGACAATGAACACCTGGGGACTGTTTCAAGACAATGAACACCTGGGGACCATTTCAAGACAATGAACATCCAGGGGCCGTTTCAAGACAATGAACACCTAGGGACCGTTTCAAGACAATGAACACCCAGGGACCATTTCAAGACAATGAACACCCGGAGACCGCTTCAAGACAATGGACACCCGGGACCGTTTCAAAACAATGAACACCCAGGGACCGTTTCAAGACAATGTGCTCACAAGAAAAATCCATCATTAAATAGAATCAATCGGTAAATTTAAAGAGCTTTTAGAAAATGAAAACCCATAGCCGTATCACAGAGGAGGCTATTTCTGTGATACACCACTGAAAGTATCCTGGTGTACAGCCTGGTACACTGGTAAGGAGCGTATTGATTTTAAAAGAAAATTGGGCTTAAGAACTCATAAGAATGTTAGTGTAACAGTCCTCTATTCTTTCAGAATTGTAAACTTAGCAGAAGATTGTAGACAGCTCCCTGTTCTTAGGCACCAACAAAACATGATTTATTAACCTGCAAATGACTAGTACAGTAAAAACTACAAACAAAGCTGTAGTTAAGATAATTCCTAATACACTGTAATAGCAAGTGTCCGTCTTCCGGATGGTGCTACATATGATAATATAGCTACATTCAATAAATATTTATGTACAGCAGCAGTCAGTTTTTCACATAAAACATCCTCTACGGCTTGCCGGTCCTCAGAACAAATATATAGTGTTAAATATACAATTTATTGGTAAATGTCTGTCTAACATATGGTATGAATTCTAAAACCAGTATGCACCCTTACTCTAGACTTAAATAAAGGCAATACTTTTCTTCGAAATGATCATAGATTAATCCCTGAAGGTTTGGCACCATGATACAAACTGCCTAGGAAGAAAACATTAACATACCCCCCACATACACACTCACTCACATGCACACACACACACACACACACACACACACACACACACACACACACACACACACACACACACACACACACACACTTGCTCAAATGTCAAGTGAGCCAGGCATATTAAGTACTTCATAAATACAAGAGACACTGACCAGTCATTTATAGTGAGAATGCGTACAATAGATTGTTCTCTCCAATAAGTGTGCAATACTTCTACTGAATGGCTTAGTTTGCATTTCAAGCAGTTAATGTGTATCTAAAGACACAATGAATAGAGTGGATAATATCTCTGACTACAATAGCCGTAGTGCAGTGCGCTGTTGTGTTCTACTGTTACCACAACAAGGTGTCGTTGCATAGAGACACAGTTGTGAACATTAGAAAGTCCAGTGCAGAATTCATCTTCTTAATGAAATATTCACAGTGTTTACAACTGCATAGAGACCACCACTACAGTAGACCAGTTTTTAGTTGTTGCCGAAAGCATTTGTCTTGTAGCATATCAAGTGTGATCAATTCATGTCGCTGGTGTTGCTTTGAACCTAACACTACCGGTAATGGGGCCTATACAACTGGGTATTAATAACGCATACGTGTGCACAAGCACACGTATGTAAATGCATGCATGACTGCACATGCATTAGTTTTCACCTAGGTCATTCAGCTTAATAACCTGACTGCAGAATGCATATATGCACATGTTTTAATAATTAAAAAGGAATATATATACATGTATATATATATATATATATATATATATATATATACATGTATATACATGTATATATATATATATATATATTCAGGCTGTACATGTTATACACCCCTGTATATGTTTTAATAATAAAAATGAATATATATATATATATACATACACACAGTATATATATTCAGACTGTACATGTTATACACCCATGTATATAAAAAGTTCTTATATAGTGCAGTATCCAGTCCTCAGGACTGCTCAAAGCGCTTTACACTTTACTCCCTGGCAGACCTGTTCAACTGAACACCATGTCGACATCTCTGGGAATGATCCTGCCATGCTGTAATTAATGTGCGAAGACTACCTACATATGTATGGTAACTTCTCGTTGTGGCCATCTGTCAAAAAGTCATGCTATTTGTGGACATTTAATGCTGTGCTATAAAAATTATGTTCGTTTTGACAACGTCTGTAAAGGTAATATTTAAAAAAACAATTGTACATTGCTGGTTTTTCATAGGAATTCTGTTGAAATCTACCATAAAACTGGCTGAACAATTAATCCTATATCTGTCCGATAGCTCATAGAGCCAACATTTGAAACAAAATTATGTAACACTTACCCAAAGATCCTCCCACTCCCATAGCCCCTCCTCCCTCCCCCATAGCCCCTCCTCCCTCCCCACAGCCCCTCCTCCCTCCCCCATAGCCCCTCCTCCCACTCCCATAGCCCCTCCTCCCTCCTTCCACTTCCCTAGGCACTATGTACTTTATGGATGACTCCTTAAATGTTGACAATACCGTACAGGCCGTATGTATTTGGACACTTAAAAATAATTAAATTATCAGCTGTCCCAAAACATATGGTACACAAAAATAAATCTCAGATTCACTGTCCCAATACTTAGGGACGAGAAAGAGTCATGTTGTCCTTGTTTATTAACCTGCAACTAACTATTTTTTAATGTCTCAATGGTCCTATATCACTTGTGTCCGAATATGTAGGGACAAAGATAATTAAATTTATTAAGGTGTCCCAAAACATACAGTACAGAAATTGAATTTTTCTAGATTTTTAGGATGTCCCAAAACGTACGGTTATTAGAACAGACAAGGGATTATTGTAAACATATTGGGCAACAGTCTCTTTGATAGCTTTCAGGGGAGCCCTACTTTTATCTTTAAAAGTGTGCAAAATGTGGTCAAGTAAAGGATAATTTATAAACTCTTTTTGTTGAAGAACGAATTAAATACTAAGAAATAACCACGTAAGAGTTTATGTAGAATATCCAAAGAAAAACTGAATTCATATATTTTCATATATTTTATTTATTTGATGTCCATACAAATTGATTAGTTTGCATGATCGTTAAGGGTTGACATGCAGAAAGACTTCCATCTACAACATTGCACAACAGAGAGTGGGTGTCCGTTTGTTTGTATGCCCATCGGAGCATATCTCTGTCTATTGCTAATAGGCCTATTATGGTAGTTCGTGGATTTGAACTTTTCTTAAATTTCACCTTGGACCCCTGTTACTGGGGATCTTGGGGGCTCAACATTTTAAAAGGCTGTACCTGAATTTCATGTTTTATCTATGTGAATTTATGTCATCATAAAGATAACAATACCATCTCCCCCAGTATAAATACGTCGCTGGATGTACCAAGACATTTTAAATAGTTCTCACGTTATTGCAGTTTTAAAATTTCGGATCTGAATCTTGGAGGGTTCAACACAACAACATTAAAATAAATTGTTTTCGGTGTTTTTGATAAGATAATAAAGCCATCTACAAATGTGTCATTGGATGTATGCAGAACTCTTAACTAGTTTGGAAAAGGTTAAGTTTATATGGATAAAAGTGATGCACATGTTTCTTGCTGTTACTGTTCATTGCTTTGTCTTGCAAAAAAACCTCATGACTGCAAATTTCAATGGGTAGGTCAGACTGGCAATTTGCTTTTGCGAACTATGAGATAAAACTATCATAATTACTTCCTTAGATGTCTAAATAAAAAGTAAATGTTTTTATTAAACAGATTTCACACATTATTTAAACTATTAACAAACCACACATCTGGACATTAAAGAACTGGCTTCACATTATTTATGCAAATAAGCCGAGAAAGCAGCATTACTGTTTATGCTTAGGGCACTTCCAGTGACAACAGAAACTGTTTGGAGAAAAGCCAAAAATGTGTGGTCTTGTTTGCCTTGCTCCAACTGAATTGTCCCCCTCAAACAGTGCCTCTGCACAACTAACTACAACCTTAGTTTGCCCAGAAGCTGAGGTGTGTCACTGCATAAAATTTTCTTTCACCAAATAAATATTTGAAAAGAAAACTTACTTGGTTCCCGTCTGACACACGCAGCCCCCTTTACTGTCAGCTCTACGTCCATGCCATTGCTTAAATCAGTTACTCAAAGTCCAGCTATCTAAACACACTGCACCGTGCTTCTGTACAGTAAACAGCAACCTTGTAATTTCTAGTCACTACTCCATGTATAGTGCGATCAATGATTGACAGACTGCACACAAATTGTCGGTCACAAGATGCCAACGTCTACTGTGTGTGGCAAATTGCAACAGTCAGAGTACTCATTAAATTGCCAATATGGTTTTCGTTGCTTGCGTGATACATTCACCTGATAACGACGTGTACGTGTGTTTATGCGTGCATATACTCTCAACTTATTGTCCTGTGCTCCAAGAGCAACCAAGGACAACGGTGTGATTGAACATAAGGTCTATGTGTCTCTCTATTGGACAGTATGCTGTAGACACAGTGTATAATCACACATTCTTACCTTGAGTCAGTGCATTTCAATATTAAAACCGCCGCAGTCGATACAAACTGAACATCAGTGTCATAGCAGTGGGCAGACATTAATAAGGCTTCAAGACTTTGCTCAGAAAGTACAATTTATGTGAACCTATCGGATTCTACGTTACAATAACAACATTTTATTTCAGGAAATATATTTAAAATGTGAATTATGTAACAAAACCTAACTGCGCTTTAAAGAGTTTCTCTTCCATTGGATTATTCAGTTTAGCAGGGCTAATTCGTAGAACAGGTTCAGGTGGAATCTGAATTCATCTGAACATAGTCACAAGGATCAAAACTTCACAGCACATCCACTTGGTCAACAATGTGGTAAACTGGAGCAATGTACACAAGCGATAGGAGGTATGCTATTTAATTGTTACCTATGGATTACTCTGATATGAAATAATATCAATCGTCACACCAACAGTACATAACCACAATGATATAAATTTCAGCATGATGTTGAGCAGTCAGAAGATTTCATTAAATAATTTTCAAATTTATTAGACGTAGCCTACATGTTACAGATCATTTTTAGTTTCTGCTGTAGTAAAGATGAACACATAGCATGTGAATCTAGAGCTCAAATAACACATATGCACGCATGCATGCAAGCGCACACACAATCACATACACACCCTGTTCCCATAGCCAGGCAACCAACTATAACAACACTTGTAGTAGAATTAAATCAATGAAATACAACAGATGGATATGATAAATAACCTATTTTAGAACTGACTCCTATAAACTGATTTAGCTCACAATAAATCAGGGTTGATAACGTTAAAATCGGAAGTGTGTGGATGGTTTAAGTGATATTTACAGTTGGTAAAATAAAAAGAGTGTATATCTTTACTGAATTCATCAAAGTAATACACTAAATTATCACTGTAGGTCAGTAACTAGCAAACATGCGAATAGCCTTATGCTATGGTATATGACAAAAAAGGTAAGTTTTTATTTACTTTTCATACTAGAAAAAGGTAAACAATGTCTTATATTGGGCTGGATTACTTGTCATTTTTTGCAGGATCCACTCAATAATCATATTTTAGCTTGTTTAATTATATCACAAAAATTATAGGACAATTTGAGTAATCAAGTTCATATGTCAAAATCAATATGACATGGCTAAATCTGTTTCCAAATCAGTGAAATGAGACAAGCAAAACTAACAAATTGACACGGACCTTTAAATGTCAATAATCAATATAACACTAGTCTATATTCAGTAAACTTATTTTACACTAACTTGTATGGCACTTGTGTTTGATTACAAGACATCAATCAAGAGCAAAGCAAGTGACATTCAGAGCTGCACCAGGAGTACCATTCATTTATATTATCAAGTCGACTTTAGTCACCTGGCAATAAAATCCAATAAGAATACAACCGAAGAAAGAGCGAACTTGGTTCAGATTTGTATATTTAATCTGCTCCCGCCACATTATCACAACTGAATCAACTTATAATGCCACAAAGAGCAAAAGAAGTTTTACCTCCAAAGCTAGTATGAGTACACAACGAATCATTTTCCTGAATAGGCATTTATGTGTACATGGTCGCATATACAATAACGTCATATTAAAGAAATTAATATACCGTTAGTGCACACCATACTACAGTCAAATTGGTATAAAATGTATAATAAATGCCACAAATGTTTTGCAAAGGTTGTCTTTGTTCAAAATACAAAGAAGAACATACATAAAATGACCTCACAAAGTGATAGACAGTGCATAATCTACCTAGACAAAACATACATTTGTGTTCACAATTTAATTAATTTCCTAAATTAAGTTTCCCACTAACTATAAGCTTAATTTATACAGCTATATTAGAAGTAAGAATGTGTTCAGATGCATTTACCCTTGATTGAAGTGTTGAGACTAGAATACTTGTTAAATTAATATTGCTAATAAAATAATTTCAATTAATAATAACATCAAATCTCTGACTAAGTAAACTAAAAAGACCAACATTACAAAACAAAACGAGACAAGCTTTAAAAGCACAGAGAAAGAAATGTTCTACACAAACTAAAACTCATAGAACATGAGAAAATCAAGAGATGGTGTTACCGTGCTTTCTTAGGACAGACATAGACGAGCTGGGTGTAGTCCAGCAGTTCCAACGTGCGTCCTGGCCTCACTAGCATACATCTGCACACTGCCCAAGGCTGCTTAGTGAAGGTCCAGCCAAAGTATGCTTTCAACTGCAATGGTGAATGGGCCGTTCAATCACCAAGGCACAACTTGGCAAATTTTCAGAGAATCAGAGTTCAAACTGGTCACAGCTCTACCAGTCGGGATCGACAGAGGATAACCTTCATTTAATGGGTGCTCGGCAAACATATCATATCGCGATGCAGTATGCTAATCTAATTAGTATTATTGACACTAAAAACATATGTTTTTATTTTGTGTGTTTCTATTAGGGTAGGCCTACAACCAGATTTACTTGTAGGAGTTGTGGGCTAATTTTATACTGTGTGTGTGTTTCATACAAATATGCGGCAGTTTATCCAGAAATGGGGTCCCTCCAGAAATAAACCTACACTCATTATTTTTTTATTGAAAAAACAAAGTAGATAAATGTTATTGTAATTTCTGCAAACTATAAATCATATTCAAGGATTCCATGCAGTTGTCTTGTAACATAAATGAATATACAAACTAGACCCGTGGTAGAAAGAATCAAATCAAATTTCATTTTGTAACAACAGTTAATACAATTAAGTAATGAGGTAATGGTAATAAAACAACAAATCAGTGATTTGTGAGTCAAATTTAATTAGTTTTTTGCGCCAACTACATGTCATTGTACTCTGTGTCTATAAAGGATCAAATATAAATACATAATCACAGAGTACTAAGTTATCAAACTAATCAACTGTAATTTTTTTAAAAATCTACAAAGTACTGCGTATAAATTATTCAAAGAAGCAATTGTACTTCCTGAACAAATATAACATTGGCAAAATGACATATTTTTACCACTTATTAATAAACAAATATCTGAGTTGTTATCAAAATTAATGATTCCACCACAGTGCAACCTGCATATGAAATTACTTTCACATTGGCGCATGCCATGAACTCGAAGTTCTTAGACGACTCAGATGTAGTCGATTCGAAGACGTCACGTCAGTTTATTAATTATACACTGAGTACAATAATTAATAAGCCTTATAAGGTATATATTATACATCAGACGATCAGTAAATTGCATTTTACACACACACACACATATATATTGGAGCGAAAAGTGGTCATTTGATCTTTCAGGTCAAAGGATCACAATCGTGTACATTTATATTCCCTGACCCCGTTCATTCTAAACGTTCACCATTGACATTATAGTTTTATACGTTTGTTTCTTGCATAATCTGGGTCAATAATAATGTATTATCGCTCGTGTCTAGTCAACATCCCTCCAGATTTACCTACCTCTGGTGAGGCTGGCTGCAAACACTCCAATCAGCTGGTGTTACCGGTCTTCTGAAATGTATCGCAAAGTGTCCTGTTTAGATGAGTGATTCTTAGTTCCTCCCTGAACCTGCTGGCGTCAGAAGGTCGGGCACTACCGTGACAACAAGTAAACAAACCAACAAACCGCGCGACGAAATACACAACCCAGTGCCGCCAACTGGTGGACAACAGTGCGTAATTTATTCTCACAAGAGAACGCTACTGGTTGCGGTAACCAAGACCAGACTAGTAGAGGCTATCAAAAACAGAAGTAGTTAGAACGGACGAGAGGAGATAGAAGCTTGGAGTTAAAATCAACTGGAGACGTGAAGTTAAGGAAGACAGCGGAGGCGAGAGGAGAAGAAGAGAAAGATGGCGAGTGAGATGGGTGGACATACTGTGTGGAGCGAGATTTGGCGGGATTGGGAGGGGCGTTGCCGTTGGAGAACAAGAGTAAAATGTAGGGGGAGTAGAAAAGGGCGAAAGATACTTCAGTGAGACGGGACCAGTGACGGAAGGGGGTGGAGTCATCATCATTGTGCAGCCGTGGTGTCACGTGGTTGGACGAAGGCTTCAGCATGTTGTTTCCAAATCTGTCTGTCTTGCGCTATCCTCTGCAAGATTGTGCCATTCCAGTACTCGTCTAGTTCGTCTCTCCAGTCTCGCCGGTCTTCCTCTATATCGTTTTCCTTCGTAAGGTCTCTAAGTAGTGATACTAGGCTTCCTGGTGTGCCCTGCCCAGGTCCACTTCTATATTCTGATTTGTACTATCACGTCTATGACCTTTTTTCTTCTCTCTTATTCAGATGTTTGATTTTCTCTCCCAATGCGTGATGTTTAACATACTTCTTTTCTTTGTTTGTGCGGCAGCTATCTTGTTCTTTGCCTGGTTGGTGAGTGTCCATGTTTCCGCGCTAAATGTCGTCGCTGGAAGTATGCATGAGTTGTAGACTTGTCTCTTCAAGCAGGTACCATAGTTACCCTTGACGATGTCGCGATGTTTGGCGAATGCTTTCCAGCTGGCCGTGATTCTTCTTTGAATCTCATTGTCTTGGTTTCAGTCTCTGGAAGACGCAGCTTTCAAAGTTCTCTATCTGCGTGGTGTTGATATAATGTGTGGCGGCCTAGGAAAACCAGTCACATTGACAAAAAATATGTATTTTTATTCAAGAAATGGAAAGCAACATTATTTTTACTTCCAATACAGTTCACTGTATTCAAATATTCCCACCAGAACCAAAGTTACAAGAATTTAAAGAGGGCCCCTCTCAAAAATTAATTCAGGAGAAAAATCAGTTTTAAAGTCGAGTCATTATTCACATGAAAACAAAACTTCATGATGGTATAACAAGATATCTGCTGCTATTACCATATATAATCCAGTGAAGCAAATGTAGCTGTTTGTTATCTTTAGCTTACAGAAATAATTATTAAATTCTGATGGCTACTTAAAATCATAATTCATGTCAAAATAAAATCTTGCTGCAGTATTAATATTATATCAAAACATCCAGTGCTGTCACCATGTCCAATGTAGTGAAGAAATTGTAACTATGTATCTCAGCTTTGGAACACTAAAACTATTATCAAATTCTGATGGTTACTTTTAAAGTTACAATAATTTAAAGAGAGCACCCGTCAAAAAAGTTGTAATTTGTTAGCAAAAACGTATATATTACTAATCAACACGCAAGAGTTAGCAAACTCTTCCATGAATATGTGGTTAGCTCTAAAAAGAACTGTTGTTGTTTGGGTCTGAAGAGAGGCGTTTGTGTTCTCATCTTGCGCCTCGGGTCGTCATAAACAGTTTGACTGTCACCATTGACAGATCCGTTCACTTCCTCTGCCAGCTCCGGGTCAAAGTCGTCCTCGCTCGAATCAGACAAGTCCGAATCATTGTCATCATTGCCGATCGGGTGTATCACAAAGTAGTCATTCACAAGTTCGTTGAGGATGTCCCCATTTGCGATATACTGCATGTTCACCAATGCCAATGCGCTGAAACACCGAGCAAGATCGTTCGACTTCGCCGTCTTCGGTCCATCCATGCCATGGTTATGGGCGTAGCCATCTTTGATTTTTCGAAGATCGTAAACACGAAACGAAATTCGTCCCAACGAAATCCAGTTCGATAACGCGTTAAACTGTTAAGAAATATGTACAGATATAAACTACAGCAACATCAAACTAAACTAATAATTAATCGAACTACACAAACAACTCCAATCCAACTTCCAAATCAAATTTCGTTAACTTTCACTGCGCACTCAATTTTCTTCCAACGTATTCATGCGTACTGCTGCTAGGGAACTGCGTGCTGTAAATAGCTTTCGAACGGTATGTCATATATGGGCATGGGAACTTCTGTCATAGGTTTTAAGCGTTCGCAAAATAGAGCGCTTTTAATTCTAAAATGCTGCAACCTAGGACGAACTTCACGGTTACAAAAACACGAAAAAGTACAACTTTCACTTAGGTAATCAGGAAACTACTTGGTGAACTTATAAATAAGTATGTTAGCTAAAAGATCGCATCAAAATCAAACCGATGACGCAAAATCAACTTTATGACGTGTTTTTGCGGGCAATTACGCCTGTCGACTTCCGACTGGTTTTCCTAGGCCGCCACACACACACACACACACACACACACACACACACACACACACACACACACACACACACACACACACACACACACACACACACACACACACACACACAAATATTGGTGTGTCGGTTTTTAGCATGACTTTTGTCTTCGAAATGTTCATCTTCAGACATTGTTTTTCACTTTCATCAGCTAGCTCCTGCAGCATTTTGTTATAGTTCTTGCGGTGTAGTAGCGCATATCAGTATGTCGTCGGCGAAGCGAAGATTAATTAAATATTCTCCGTCTATCCTCAAGCCCCAAGTCAGTCTTCGGAATATGCTTTGGAGTGTTGCCGTAAACTGCTCGGGCGATATGGTGTCACCCTGTCGTACTCCTCTCTTGATGTTGATTTTGTTATTTTCTTGGTGTAGCTGGACTGTCATTGAGCTGTTGGTGTAGATGTCTTTCAGGTGTTCGATGTACACGTCTTCTATCCCCTGTTGTTGAAGCGAGATCAGTATTGCTTGAATTTGCACCGAGTCGACAGCCTTCTCGTAGTCGACGAATGCGATGCAAAGATGAAGTATTTAGACATTAATAGGACACACTTTAGAACGTGTCGCGGAATCGGGTGCAGACACGTAGCGTAGTTGATAGAAGTGCGTTTTTCGTCCTGCGTTTGCAGGCTCCCTAAAATTTCTCTAAGTGCACCCCTCTTAAAACTTACAAAAAAACCTGCAACAGCACTCCGGTCACTCCTTGGGGCTCCCCAAACAAATCCAACTGCCCCATTGAGACCTCCAACAGCTCCTTCTTCATGGCTCTCAAAAGCCTCTAGCCCTCGACCAATTAAATTGATTTGAAAAAGGTGCATAATCAAGCTTGCTATTGTCACGCCTAAGTACCAATGATACTATTTACCACCCACCTCGGGTACCAGTTGCCCGAAATGTATCACGTAGAACAACCTGCCTTTATATAGTTAATGGTGGAGGGAACCTGGGATAAACCGTACGAATGTGCTTATGAATGAATGTCCGTGTTTACGAGGTGGCCTTACTCAGGAGGTTTCATGCATAGTACGAAAAACACTTTCTTTCCGCGTCATTTTACATCGATCATCGGGTATAACTATAACTCTGTTCACTGTTTTCTGAGCATCGTCTTCGGTGCAATTTTGGTTTGGTTAATGGGATGTCCACCTGCGGGCATAGCTATAAATCTGTCCATCATTCTAGATCGAAGAGTCATTAAGTTCTCGGCAATCACGTCGGTCGATAAGTACTAGGAAGGCCTACGGGTTACCCGAACGTACCTTAGGTGACGCATTCATCAGTGCGCTTCTATAACTGATTTACAACATCCACCAGCAGAGCGTAATGTCATGTTGCGGTAATATTTGGTATTGCATCTTTTAGTATCTTTCTCCTACGAACGTTTGTAGACGAATGACGTCATGGCGTGAACCGCAACGCGGAGGTGATCTGAGTGCATGGAAAGTGTGTAAGCTATCCTGTTTTACCATTACTTCTGGCCTTTACGTTAAACGTCAGTGTTTTTACTACTGTGACGTAGAAACGCAAATGACGTCACTAGATATGTTGTTGTCACGTGTGGTATCGCCAACCAACAGGAAGGTCGCACTCGAAAGCTTTTCGCACTTTCCAAGCAGAAAAAGTTGCTTCCGGTTACTATTCCCTACACAACTTCAAAAAGCCGGAGGACGTTAAAGACCGTTTCAGCTGAATTCGGCCCTCTGCAGCGATTTAAATTCTTTTTGGTGGTTACATTTCACATCCATGATATATATCATAAAAAAAAACGTAAACGCATAAATTCCATGTTGCAAAGTTAAGTTTCATTCACTTTCTTTAAAATGCCTTACCAGTCAATAGTCACTTATTTTAATTCGTTTTTTTAAGAATTATCTTTGACTTAGAATTATGTGTCCCTCTCTTAGGAAAGGATCTGTACACAGCGACACATAGACACATTGGGCCGACAAATAAGCCTACATCATGCAGCTCAGCGTGTCCTGCGCCTACATCACAGTATTAAATTTTGTAAAACAGTTCTGCTGGTGGTCTGTCACACTTCTGCTTATACACTTGATGACAGTAAATAGACTGCAGCTATAAAAAGTTAAACAAGAAACAAACTTTGCTAATTTATATGTCCAGCTGATCGTTTTGGTCGACGCACACGGATAATTTTAATATTTTATTTAGCAGTTTACATTCACCTCAAGTAATTCATAGACGTGGGAAATATTTTGATGTCGGACATGACGTTGAAAGTCGGGGGGGTGCTGTTGCTAATTTTTAGTGTGACACTCCACATTTTTTGCTGGAGTTTCACCTTTTGGACGCTGTCGGTCACGGCATCAGAAAATTAGGATGGGGTGTTGGAGATTTCCCTTGACACTTGGCCTATATTCTACCAATCAGCGATACATTGAGAAAAAAACACAATGATGGTCATTTGCAGTTACTGAATTACCACGTGTTTGCTGCTAGTGGCGCAGGCGTACGTGTAAGCTGGTATTTTTAATATTAAGCTCGCTTAAATAAATTATCGTATAAACTGCGCGCTGGAAAATACAAGTAGCTCCAGAAGAATGCCAGCAAACACCAGGATGCAACGAATCTACAACTCGAGATAAACTGAAACGTCACTGAGTCATATAAACCCGGAATGACCCGAGCAGCATGGCTATTGTCAAGCGTTGGGCGACTTTGGCAGTCAAGATAGTGTTTGCAAAATGTGCTCATAAAAGAGATAATTGTACACACTAGAGGATGATCCTTCGAACAGGCACGCCTACGGTTGGGAGCATCAACATAATATAATAACTTATCACACGGTTTTATTATTGTTTTGATAATGAAACATAAACTCGTTTTACATAGTGTGTGTGGGGGAGAGTATTTATTTGGAGGCCTGAAGGACCGTGAAGAATTAAAAATGAACCACACCCGCAGATGTCTGCAACTCATTTCTTGTCGTGTAGGTGTGTTTGTATGTGTGTGTGTGTGTGTGTGCGTGCGTACGTGCGTGTGTGCGTACATGCGTGCATGCGTGCGTGGATGCATGAACCTTATTATAACAATACCCAACGTAAACCTTAATCACAGTTAAACACATTCCCTTCATTTCTTTGCATTTTCCACTGTGTGAATCTATCATCTGTTTGTGAACAGCCCTGTTCCGATATAGTTTCCTTAAACCTCCCCTGGGAAATAACCAAAATTGCCAATGATGATTATTCTATTGTATGCAGGAAGACTACTACGTAAATTGCATTGACACATATATATATAGGTACACAAAACAAATGGAGAAACTTTGTCCACTATATGGAAGTTCTTTGTTGTTTATACAATGTGTACATAATTTAAGATCGAACATCACTGTGTAAATTGTTGAGCTCGTGTCAGCAGCACACCATGCAGTTGAAACAAATGCCAACAACAAAGATAAAACTCTTATAATTGAACATCCGGTAGTGAGTTACCAGTATGGTTTTTATGAGAGTGGCAGTCGACGTTTGCCGATCTGGAAGTGCAAGATATCGGGCTCGGTTGACTGCCATAAACAATGCAAACATGGCCAGTCACAGTTGTCGTGCTGGCTGTAAACCAACACGATAGTATACTATAGCACACACACGCCGGCGAGGCGAGGCGACGCCGTCACACCTGATTCATCACCTCAGTAGTTACGACAGTCGATTACTTATCGTAGCTCGACTCATCCAGCGTCCAGGTATAGCTAAGCAGTGTACGGCGTTGACAAGTTTCGACGCACACCGCATCTCGCCTCGCGTTTCAAATCCAAGCACCGGGAAAGGATCAATGAATACTGTGTTCTAAGACCAGCGCGGGTTATCATTGTCTCCCGTTTCCTAACTTGAGGACATCCAGCCGCGATGAATCGAAGCACGGAGGTGTTCGAGATTGAGTTCAAAGGCTCTCGCTTCAGCAAGAAGAAGCGTTACCTGCTGACGGCGGCCGGTGTAGCCGGCATTGTCATCGTGCTGGGTCTGATCGGTCTTGTCTCCTGGCTTATCGTCCTTAGCAAGTCCGCCGGCGTTCTCCCGACCGTGGAACCGATCCCGATCGCACAGAGCAGCAGGATCAGCTGCTTCCCGGAGGATGAGAGGAGGCCGGCGAAGGCGGCGTGTGAGAGGAGGGGGTGTACGTATGAGGCGTCCAGTTTTCCCGGCGTGCCTTGGTGCTTCTTCCCGCAGGACGGTAGCTACGGGTACCGGGTGGTGACCGGACCTCACGACACTGACCTCGGCGTCAGGTGGCTGTTGCGCCGCAAGCGAGAGGATGGCGTCTACGGGAAGAACGTGGAGAATGTCACGTTCGATGTTGAATACCTGGACAACGACGTGTTACGTTTCAAGGTCAGTACTGCTGCGTTGCAAATTGTGATCATACTGATCTGTTTTCCTCATAATTCCATTGTACTGGTGAGAGTTACTTCCTGTACTGCAGGGATGCAGCAGTTTACAATGGCGTCTCGCCAAATTGTGGTCTATATTTCCAATTCGGTTACCACGCTTGCCGAAAGGCAATCGCTATAAACTGTTAAAACGATTTCAGCATAGTTTATATATATATACACACAGTCGTGACCAAAAGTTTAGGGACACCCCTAAAATAATAAACTTTTTTAAGTTTTCCAGGAATGACTATTAAGGTTGCATCAGATTGCGTCATACTCAACTGCAAGTAAAGGGGCTTCTTTCGAGCACATCACGGCAGTCGTATCACTGATTCCGAGGTGTTGACATCGTTTTCTGTTATCTCTGAGTGCGCATCAAAATGGGTAAAGCAGCCTCATTGACTGAAGTTCAACGGGCTCAGATCGTGATCCTTCATAAAGAAGGCTTGTCAGAACGTAAGATTAGTGAGAAAATGGAGTGTAGCAAGAACGCCATTCACAATATTGTCGTGAAATGCAGGAATTATGGCTGCTATTCAAACAAGAAAAGACCAGGACGACCAAGACAAATGCAAGTTCAAGTAAGAATATTCGCTCGGCATTGCTAACCAAAGGCACGGACGTCAGCCGAAGGACAATTAGTCGACGTCTCAGCAAAGAATTCAGCCTGAAATCGCATAAACCGGCCCGAAAACCAAGACTAACTCCAGCAATGAAGGCCAAGCGTCTCGCCTTCGCGAAGAAACATGCCAACTGGACCATCGAACAGTGGAGTAAGGTACTCTTCTCAAATGAATCCACCTTGCAGTAGTTCCGGTCCCACCAGCATCATGTAAGACGGCCTAGTGGGAAACGATATGACGAACGGTACATGCTGCCGACCATGAAACATCCACCGAGTGTCATGGTATGGGGATCAATGTGTGCGAACGATAGGGCTGGACTGTTCTTTCTTCCAACGGGAACGACAATGAACGGCCCGAGATATGTCGAAATGCTGAAGGACAAGTTGATTTTACACATGACTGTGCACCGGTGTGAAGTATTCATGCACGATGGCGCCCCATGCCATAGGTCAAAGGAGTTCTTGAAGAAGAATAAAGTTACTGTTCTGAATAGGTCTAGGAATTACCTAGATTTCAATCCAATTGGAAATGTATGGGTAATATTGAAAGACAAAGTAGCGGACAAACAACCTACGAGTTCCAAATCGTTAGAAGACGCCATTAATGATGTTTGGACAACTGAAATCAGCGCCGAACATTGCAAGACCCTCGTCGACAGTAAGCCTCGGCGGTTAGAAGCAGTCATTAACAACCGTGGTGGAAATACAGAATATTTAAATGTATGAGACAATTATCTGTTAAGACGTTGCTGTAATAAATTCAAAAATACAGAATACTTGGATAAATGTTAAACCCATACAATTCTTGTTTTTTTATTTTACCTGAAATTGGGCGGGTGGTCCTAAACTTTTGGTCACGACTGTGTAGTGTCATAGAGAGTTGTTAACAAAAACAAAGAAAAATGCAACGAATATCTCTTGTTTTATTCGTGCACGTTTTACTCGTGTGATACTGACGTGGGCGAAGTTTGATAAGTTCATTGTTGGCCAGTGGGAGCGCCTAAGTTGCTATATTGATTTGTATCAGTGTAGCGAACAATGTTTATACTAATCCCGTGTTTCAACTACCCCGGTCTCCCCTGCAAATCTTCACAATTATGCGGCACCGACCGGGGAGTGGACTCATGTATTGTGTAACTGGTACAAGGAGAGAGAAGAAATATAGTAACTACCTTTGCCTAGCATGTTGGCGACAACAAGAGACAAATACTTGCAAATATAATATTTACGGAGATGATTATTAACAACATGAACACAGCAACAATATGTTTGAAAACTGGGCTGAATTGAACCAAGTTGGACGATAACAACTGAGTTTATTTCTGTACAAAATAACTTTACGTTGATCCGTAGATCTGCATTGATTGTGTAGCTGTAAACAATATATGACGTGTTAGTGGACACGTACGACACTTGGTATTCCCCACTAATACATGTACTTCATAAGGCTGATATGTCGTCTGCTGAAATTTCTCTGCAGCGACGAACAAATTAGCGAAAATCGCATCCTAGGACATAAGCAGCGATACAAGCAGACTGGAAGTAACATTCTACTTAGTATGAACTGCAATGCGTCGCTGCTGCAGAGGAAAACCAATATGGAGAATGTCTTCAGAATTGTACATCTTCTAGAATCCTTATCACCAATATCACTTGTCCGACATATCACAGTCAAGATCCGGAGTACCAATCATTCCAGACCTCACAGACAATACGACGAAGAAGATGTAACTAGTTTCCTTCTATTCAAAATAAGAACAACCACATGTCGATCACACCAAGTCTACATTAGTGGCGTAGCGTACAGTTTTGGCCACATGTTCATACATTTCCGCTAATCAACATTGAGCTCTTTTGTACCCAATACACATCTAAACTGACAGGATTAAGTCAAAATGGAACACAAGAACTTTACCCGGCTAACGAAGAATATAATATGTGGGTTTAAAAAACACTCCCGAATTGCTTCCGGTACATAAATAGTGCCACATTTGGGGTGTTCCCTTGGTGTCTGCTTATACATAATAATTTGTCGGAAACGTGGTAGAGAAGATAAACGTGCTTGTGTTCTCTTTGTTTATACTATAACCGTACGTTATAGTAAAGTTAGGTATGAATAATACAACAGCGTAATTCAATACGTAGGCATATGTTACATTCCGTTATTATACTTCGTCGAGCGGGCGAGCTCGATGTCGGATCAAAGTGGTGAGTTATATCGTAGGCGGATGGTCGATACCATCAGTCTAGAACGAACACATGCCTGTTGACCATCTTTATATTACTTATGGTTTATATTTAAATAAAGCCATGGTGTGCAGTCTTCCCAAAAGTTTGGTGACATTTTATTTCCACAGCATTGTCTCCTTGATAAATGTAAGCAGCTGATTATCTTTCGCGAAATCGGGAAAAGCAAACTGCATTTCTGAGAAACATACTGTACGCAGACTACCAAGGCTAGCAGAGGCGTAAAAACACCAAAGAAAGGAAAAGGGGAAGTCTACAACAGAGACAGAGGGACTGCGTGATGCGGAATTTGAGAGACAACAGGAAAATTAAAAGCGAATATAGAAGGTACACTCTTAGAAAATGTACCGTAAAATTACGGTAAAATGACTGGCAGCACGGGTGCCAACCGAATACCGTAAATTTAACGGTATAATGATTTACGGTGTACCGTATTTTTTACGGAATAATACTGTAGAATTTACGGTAGCATATTGATGGTGTACCGTATTTTTACGGAATAATACTGTAGAATATACGGTAGCATATTTACGGCAAGACACAGAGTAATTGTTGGTAAAGGTAATTATTTATTAATGGTACCAACAGAACAAAATACATGCATACTGGTGAGATAGCTAGACAGCTAACACAAACATAAGCATGCTTATCACATAGAAAACCTATAATTAACAAGATAGCAAATGTTGGGGGGGGGGGGCATTTGTCCCACAATATAAAGTGACATCAGCATAACAATTATAACGCTGTTAAAATTCAACTTTATGCAGACCTATCAGACATGCATTTGAAATGCACAACTTTTGTAGAAGATTAACAAATCCTGTAGGAAAAATTCAGAAGGAAAGGGTTAAAACATACTGCATACGTATTAAAAATGCACTCAAAGTAAAGCATATACACTAAAATCTTCACGGTAAAATGTACATAAAAACATCAAAACACGATGTCAATTGTAATAAAGGTCAACTTACTGTATTCATATTGGAGTAAAACAGTATATGCTAAAAACCTTATCAAAACCCAATGGGAAAATGTACAGGGAAGTCTTAAAACAATGTAAATTGTTACAAAGGTCAATGGTGTGCATACATATTGTGTATGCATTTGAAGTAAAACATGTACACATTAAAACTATCCTCAACACCCTATGGAGAAAAATACAAGGAAAGTGTACACAAAGTGTTGAATGTTTACTATTATGCTAAAAGGAAAATTTTAACATTCGTATACCATAACCTTTACTACAGCCAAACATGAACAATGTTAGATTTAATCTGTATCTACTGGACAGTACACATGTGTAAACATAAAATAGATTACACAAGTTGTACATTTACTATAAAACAGTACCAGCTTTCATAGAAGCTTCTACAACATTTTATCCCTATCCAATAGGTGGCAGTTGTTGTGGCCTAATGCACTAAGCTAAACAGAGGAAAAGTTGTATTGTTCTGACCCCAGAAGGATAAGTAAGAAAATTACTATCAACCATGAAATCCATTATTTGAGAGATTTTATTAAGGGGAGACTCCTCACCTAAATGGTTTTCTGAACAAAATACTCAAAAAATATTTCCACCATATTCTGATAGCTTATTATGTTAGCTATCAATAAAGTTTACTTTTATAACCATTACATACCTCTAAGTCAATTGTATTCATGGATAAATATAGATTTGACTCGGTATTACAAATCCATTAAACGTGCAATTAAAAAAAATCATAACTAGCTACTGGTCTCCCTTTTACTGCTCAGTCCACTCGTACTGGGCCAGTCCATTGATAAGACCGAGGATCTTGCTGCTCATGGTCGTCGATTTCTTTCGTTTGTCCCGCTGCACTTTGCTGACAGTCTCCGGGTTGATGTGCACTAAGCATCTGCAACATATTGCAAATCATAAATTTCTTATTAAATAAGAAACAAAGGGTTTATTATGTAATATCTGGTTTGTTTTGGTTCATTGGCATTAGCAGCCCATACATATGTATACCATATTTGATCCGTGAACACAGTGCTACACTGTAACAGTAAATAGTTATTAACATATAATATTATACCAGTGTGCAATATTACAGCAATATGACATGCTTTAGTTCTGAATATATACATATTCAAAGATGCTATGTTAATATATTTCTTTTAATATTAGCCAACTTCTGACCCAAAAAGTCAATGTGGGGTAGCAATTATGATTTCATACGATTCTTTTCATATGATTCTACGTACAAGATATGTGGGTCTTCCCGTTTTGTCTATCATATACTAAGGTAATGCTTGTCTACATTTATTGTAAGTTTATAACAAAACAAAAAACCCAACCCTGCACGTTATAATTAGGTTCAAAATGTCATACCTCTGAATGAATTCCAGTGTGGAAGCAGCTCCAAGTGGGAATTTTATGTTGAAGACAAAATATGCCACAAACATCATGCCGATGCCAACAACCATGTCCTCTATGTGGCTGGCCACAACAAGCTTGTCCATGACCAGCATCATGCGTCTTACAGTCAACAGAGACTCTCTCACATTTGTGTGTCTGTTTTTAACTCTCAACAACATTTGGAGGCTTGTTAATTAGCTGTCAATATTGATTGTGACACATCAGATATGGTATATTTCATGTGTAGCTTACAGCTTTTGCGACTTGTGATCTCTCTGTTCTCTCTTTGTAATATAGCACGTAGACCTAGATAACTGTAGTAAAACAGGCAGAGTCACAATTTTGTTCAGGCTTTGTTTTACATGGCTTTTAAATAGGACGATATACGTACTTGGCGTTTACATGTGGTTCAGCGTAGCACAACACATTGTTACAAACACCTACGAAAAGGTGTTTTATGTTTTACCTAATTAAAAGCATCGGCCTGCTGTGGGCCAAAAATGTTTTTAATGCCCATTAAGTGGCGAAAAAGGGAAGCAGCAGGGGGTTACTCAGGGAAGGGGATTCCTTAATGTTTCTCATCTGTCTGATATATTTTTAACACAACATTTGAAAGGTGCACTAAGATGAGACTTGGCAATCTAATTTTTAGCCAATTAATATAGTTAGTTTTTATTAATATACATACTGAATTTTGTGGCTTAAAAAGGAACATCGAGGGGGTGGGGTAGAAGGGGTGTACGTAACCGTTCTATATTTAAAGGCGATAATTTGTTCCTTGTTTTTCATTTATTAATTAATATTGCCTGGATACTACCTGCAAAATTCTCTTTGTTATTTTAGTAAGCTCGTAACAATTTTCGTGATTTGAAAGTTCAGTCCCCGCATCATGTTCACGCATCATGGTAAACAATGCATCTAGTGTCAAACAAGTTTTATTAGCAATTTCACCAAAGCGGTCCGAGTTGACCACAATTCCCTTTGATGTCCAATTTTCTCACGTTCAACGCAGCAGACTTCCTGTTACAAATTATTACGCTGGCTAATTCCTGGTGAAGTAGCAGCAGAGGAGCAGCTAGACGCTCTCCTTTAACGTGTTCTGTTTATGTCTGTACTTTCGGGATCAACTGTCCGAAAAGCTGCACTTGAGTGAAACTTTGCACTACACATGTAATAAATATGAAAGTCTAAGCTATTTTGACCTACGTTTCATCGATAAAAAGGACAAGCTGTAGTAATTACATTTTAGTCAGTGGTGCATATTGAAGACACGCTTGCGTAACGGATCTATATGTTATAAATCACTAACAGTAGTATAAATTCATCGATCCAGTGCCTTTTTAAACAAGCTAAATAATTTACCACTACAGTCAGTGTGATTAATACAGAGCCATGGCCCATGACATAAGAATATCCGACAGAAATACCCATGCGCCGTGGCTGTTATGACGTTTACATTTGTGTCCATCTTAAAATCCAATGAGAAATGAAACTTTGTACGTTCAGTCATAAGTTCATATATTTGAGTTATCCACTCACTGAATTTAATACCGATATTCTAAGCTATTTGCAAAATCAAAATCCTCAACGTGATGAGGTTAACGTACAATATTGGAAGAAGAAACAGAAGCATTGCTCTTGGTGTGAACTTGTATTTGTACACTATTGACCTGTTCGGAGATCACACATTTTTGCGACTGCGCATGTGCGAACATGGAATGACGCGGAAGCTTGCGTTCCAAACGTAAATGTAAACAGAAGAATGTATAGCTACAATTGCTTATTTTTAAATTTTGTTGCTGCCAGTTGATGTAACGTATTTATATGTGGCCTGTGCTATAAACAGGCCTGTATAGTCGTCTTTATAGTCAATATAAAGCCACCTTTGACCGCAAGTATCGCAGTCATTCTTGTCACGGTTTACTTAAATTGAATTTCGCGCTATCACGCGACTATGCACTATGCAGACGAACGCAGTGTTACTCAGGATACTTTGCGTAGAGCTGAAATGAACCGATCTACGAACAGGTCAATAAACAGTCGGTTAAGCGATTGCACGTTTCTCCCACACTGCGCGCAGTGACGCCACTCACAACATGATATAATTTTGCACGCATGTGCTGAAGCGCGCAATCGTGGTTTTATTCTTAGCCGATAGATGTCGTATGTGTATTACAGCGAATGTACCGTAATTCCATTTTACGGGGAGACACCGTAAATATTACGGTAGATGCGCGTTAATTATACGGCAATCGTGGTTTTACGCTTAGCCAGTAGATGTCGTACGTGTATTACAGCGAATGTACCGTAATTCCATTTTACGGGAAAATACCGTAAATTATTACGGTAGATGCCCGTTAATTATACGGTAATTTCTAAGAGTGTAGTCGATATAGAGCAGCGGGGGGGGGCAAGAACAGCAAGAACAGTGCAGCAATACACGAACTAAATCAGCACCCTGTACACGAGCACGACGAGGAAACCTGGTCGGATAGAGACAGCTGTAACATCTTATGACAACAGGAAAGATTAAGATGTTACAACGCCATCATAATAGTTTTATTTATTTATTTCTTGCATGGTACGCGTCATGTTGCAGCTTCGTAAATTTTCTGTATACAATCTGACGCTAAGCAATGCGATTTTCGGCCACTATCTCCCAGTCTTCAGAGCTGATGTTGCAGGTCGCGCTTGCAGACGTCCTTGGTCGGCTGGGCGTCTCACTGGCCTCGCGTCTTTGGGATGTCTTAACATCAATATAGTAACAGTAATCGTCATGGTAATACTAGCAGAAATGCCCATCCTCAGGTTGGCGTTACACACAGGCACAGACAGACGCTGAGGACGATTTCCTGTTTGTTATGACGCACCTTTGAGCGGTTGTTTCGCGTAAGACGTACCCAACTGATCGGTGCTCAATTGGCGTAGCTCGGAACAATCGTTGAAAACACGCGTTATGCAATAATCGATTAACGTCCGTCTAACATCCCTTACGAATCATAAAACCATGCGTCCATGCATTAATGCATGCATGCTTGCATACATACATGTATACATGCATACATGTATACATACATACATACATACATACATACATACATACATACATACATACATACATACATACATGCATGCATGCATGCATACATATATACATACATACATACATACATACATACATACATACATACATACATACATACATACATACATACATACATACATACATACATACATACATACATGCATGCATGCATGCATACATACATACATACTTACATCATTATCATTACACATGAATTTGACTTGATTAAAGATGACTTTCACCTGCTTATGTCATGTGACACGTGATATTCCTCTGTTTGACGTAGTTTGAAGATACTGAAGACGAGAGTAGATTCAAGGTTCCACTGGACGTGAGGACGGCGGGCGTCAGAGCGAGACGGCCCGCCTACGCTCTCGAGGTCTATTCACAAGACCCGTTCAGCTTCCGCGTGCGACGGCGGAGTTCGGCGGCCGTGCTGTGAGTACTGCGTCGGATGACTGTGTTCCGAGTTGTGTTTGTAGCGAAATTATATTCGTAGAAAACGTCCCATGTCTGGTGTTTAGGTGATTCTTTGTACTGTAAGCAGTAAACACACGTTACCACAATAATAACAATATAGATTGTTTATTGCAAGAGCAAATTAGAAAGTATCATATACATAGTACAAACATCTGTGTCCAACTCGTTCATACGTTCGTTCGTTCATTTTGTGTTCGTTTGTCCATCCATCCATCCATCCATCCACCCATCCACCCATCCATTTATACATCCATCCTTCCATCCATCCATCCTTCCATCCATCCATCCATCCATCCATCCACCCGTCCATCCTTCCTTCCGTCCGTCCGTCCGTCCGTCCGTCCGTCCGTCCGTCCGTCCATCCATCCATCCATCCATCCACCCACCCACCCACCCATCCATCCATCCATCCATCCATCCATCCATCCATCCACCCACCCACCCATCCATCTATCCACCCATCCACCCACCCACCCACCCACCCACCCATCCATCCACCCACCCATCCATCCATCCATCCATCCATCCACCCACCCACCCATCCATCCATCCACGCATGTTTGAATGCATGCATACAAGCATATACTCATACATATATATACGTGGGGCGCAGTGGCCTAGTGGTTAGAGTACCGGACTCTCGACTGGAGAGACCGGGATTCAAATCCCGGCGCTGGCTGAGCAGTGAGCAGTGGTTCGGTACTGGTTCGGCTGCCATGTCGAAACATGGGCAATTTCGTTCACCCTACGTCGCCCCCCTTCCAACCCGCACCGGCCAGTGTGGAAGGGTAGGCCAACAACACCAGCATGCAAAGTACAATGAAGCCAAAGTTCCCAGTTCCCAGCAGCATCGAAAGAGTCTATGACCAAGGAGGCGGTTCGGGTCAACTAGGGCTACGTGCAGGGGATGCTAAGAATCTCTGGGTCAAGAAGAGCCGCCGAGAAAAGGTAAGTAGACTGAAGACAGCAACATATAACGTAAGAACATTACTAAGAGATGAACAAATACAAGAACTGGAGGGAAAACTTAGGGTAACCAGGTTGGTATGGGATGTGATCGGGATCGGAGAAGTCAGAAGAAGAGAACAACGCTTCACTACCTTACAACGCGGCCATCTACTATACCATTCCAGCGAAAACGGCCAAGCTGGAATAGGCTTTGTCATAAACAAGAAATGGAAAGACAATAAACGTGAGGGTTAACAGCATCAGCCCCAGAGTAGCAGATCTTGTTATATGCATAACAAAGCTCTACAAACTGAAGATAGTACAAGTATATGCACCAACAACATCATACTCAGAAGAAGACACAGACAACTTCTACAACGACATGGGTGAGACCTTAGAAAAGCCAACCCATTACACGATTGTGATGGGAGACTTTAATGCGCAAATAGGGAAACGAACAAACATTTCGGAAACGGCAACAGGCAAATTTGGCCTAGGTGTGAGAAACGAATGTGTCTCCTTTCCAGAATAAATATAATTATTATTGCAAGCTATTCATTGAAACATTACGCGTAAATATTTAATATTTACCGAAAATACGCAAGTCGAAATAGTTGCATGCAACATAAGAATTACTTAAACATTTATCAAATCAAATACTTCGATTTCCGCAGCAACTATGGTCGCAAAAGTCAGCTTTCTAAACAGAATCAGGACGGATGGTTCGGCCCATAGAGCACAACCGACACCGGTTACAGAAATGGTTGATTCGGCCCACGCGAACGCCAGCAGGTCACGGTTAATCGGTTGCGCGAACGGATTGTTCGGCCCCATGGCCGAACCAGTCGGGGGCCGAAACATCCGACTCCCGAGGCGACTCCTAGGTGGAATGGGCAACATCAAGAAAGTACAAAATCATGAATATCAGGTTCCAGAAGAAAGCAGGGAGGAGATGGAAAGGGAAAAGTCCAAATGGATAAACGAAGAACAAAAATAACTACATCCTGACAAACAAGCCAGACATGGTCACTGACGTAACTGTCATCAACCAAGTCAACATTGGAAGTGACCACAGAATGGTAATGAGCAACATCAAACTGGACGTCAAGGCTGAGGAAGAAGTTGGTAAACAAGAGACCACCGAGTGTAGATACCACACAAATCGGAGCAAAAAAGATCGAATTCCAGCTCGAACTACAGGAATTAGACGACATCGACACCATGAGCAAAAACATAACTGAGATGATCCAACTAAGTGCAACAAGTGTAGGCAAAGCAATAAACAGGCGTGTAGTGACGAGAATATCGTCACCGACACGAGCACTAATGAAGAAACAACTAGAAATGGTGGATAACGGCGACCGTAAAATACAAATAGAGTACGCAGAAATATGCAAGACCATAAAAAAAGCGAAGGAGGACATCAGAAAGTACAAACAAGAGATCATACGAGAAACGATTAGGTCATCAAAGAGCCTGAAGAAAGCAAGAAGAACGCAGGCACTAGGCCGAGACAGACTGATTACACTTCTAGACAAGCAGGGTAGTGAAATACAAAACCAACATATGATCTTGGAACGAATAGAGGAATTTTACACCGAGCTATACGACAGTGAACAGAGTACCATAATTCACACCGACCCGAAAGAGGTACCAGAGATAACACCATGGGAGGTGGAAGCCGCGCTAAGAGATATGAAGAATGGGAAGACATCAGGCAGCGACCATGTAAACATTGAAACATTAAAAACAGGAGAATATATAATCTCGAAGACACTGGCTAAGCTGTATACTAAATGCTTATCAGAAAGACGAATACCCACCGCTTGGAATACCACCCAGACTTAAAGAACCACAGACCGATATGTCTGTTATCAAACATCTACAAATTACTCACAGAAATACTACCGAATAGACTAGAGAAGGTACTAGACGAAAACCAACCACGAGAGCAAGCAGGATTCAGAAGCGGGTACTCAACGACAGACCACTTACACGTCGTAAACCAACTGAAAGAGAAGTGCCGAGAATATAATATCCCGCTCTGCATCGCTTTCGTCGACTACGAGAAGGCTTTCGACTCGGTGCAAATTCAAGCAATACTGACCTCCCTTCAAGAACAGGGGATAGAAGATGTGTACATCGATCTTCTGAAAGACATCTACACCAACAGCTCGGTGACAGTCCACCTACACAAAAAGAGCAACAAAATCAACATCAAGAGAGGAGTACGACAGGGTGACAGCATATCACCCAAGCTGTTCAAGGCAACACTCGAGAGCATATTCCGAAGACTGACCTGGGAAACCAGAGACGGAGAATATCTCAGCCATCTTCGCTTCGCCGACGACACACTCATATGCGCTACTACACTGCAAGAACTACAAAACATGCTGCAGGAGCTAGCTGATGAAAGTGAAAAACAAGGTCTCAAGATGAACATCTCGAAGACAAAAGTGATGCTAGAAAATGACACACCAGTATATACCAACACAGCGCAGATAGAGAACGTTGAAAGCTACGTCTATTTGGGACAGCGATACAGCATGAGAGACAAAAACCAAGACAAGGAGATTCAAAGAAGGATCACTGCTGGCTGGACATCCTTCGCCAAACACTGCGACATCTTCAAGGGTAACTTTGGAACCTGCTTGAAGAGACAAGTCTTCATCTCATGTGTACTTCTAGCGATGACATACGGCGCGGAAACATGGGCACTCACGTATGCATAGACGCACACACGCTTACACGCATACACGCATACACGCATGCACGTATGCACGCATGCACGCATACATGGATACACGCCTACACGCATACACGCATACACGCATACACGCATACACGCATACACGCATACACGCATACACGCATACACGCATACACGCATATGGAAATGCATGCGTGCTTGCGTGCGTGTGTGCGTGCGTGAGTGCTTTCATGTGTGCGTGCGTGCTTTAGTAGGAGACGAACGCCTGTGTGGTGTAACATGTTGCTGTTTCGGGTCCGTTGTGTCTTATCCTATTTGTCAGCAGTGGCGTGTTGTCCAGACGAGTCGGGTAGAATTACAAACAGATCGTGTCTGTCATTTTATGTTTACGTCTGTCTTAAGGTAATGTGATAAGGGCGTACTGCGTTGTTAGCTCACAAGGATAGGTGTATTTATAGGTTACACTGAATATAGTGATATGTCGTTATAATAACCATCTATCATGAAACTGATCACAAGACATGTGGTCATGGTTGACTGGGCTACGGTTACGCTGATAAACTTACGTTCTACTTTAGTTACGTAAAGCGGCCAAGTTGCAGCCGTACCAATGAAGACCATTTAGTGGTGTGCGTGTGCGTGCGTGTGTGTGCGTGAGCGTGAGCGTGAGCGTGTGCGTGTGCGTGTGTGTAACTTGGCTGGACATGTAGGCCTACAACGAACAACTTAAAGTAGTTCAACATAATAAATTAAACTTGCAACAAGAGACAGTGTATTCGTTGTTGATCGCGATGTGGCTTGGTGCATACATAGTGACTTTTCCGTCAAATACAAATATAGTTCAGCAGAAATTAGAATGTATTAACACAACCAGCCCTACAGCTGCAGCAATTAATATTTCACACAATGTATTTGGTTATCAGTAATCATTGCAATGTAGGTCGTAGTGTCACGCTTGGCTGACTATAACGTAGATTACGACGGCGCTACACTACGACCAACTACCACGAGGACCGTTTTAATCCGGATTTCCTTCAAATTATAAAGTTCATATTTGTTATGTTCACCGTACAAGTATAACATTAATAGCGGGCGAAGAGAAAATACTGTTGGTGTTAGACATATTCCCGACAAAACGTTGCGGATATTGTTATACTAATAATAATATAATATTAATATTTTAGTTGGCATAACGCTAGGTAAAAAAAAATTCGTGGTGCTTCGCAACATATCACTGTACATCAAATAGTGTACAATAGCAAAATAAACATATATATATATATATATATATATAACATACTACTACTAGTACTAATTATTTAAAATAAATGCAACAATAAAATAGTGTGGAATTGCTAAATAAGAAAATACCTAAATTAATATATAAGCTGCTAGTACTAATGATTATATATATATATATATATATATATCAGTTTTTCAAAAGTCACCAGGGGATGACATCTCGAACATTTTGCAAAGATGTATATTTGAGGGTAATAAATATGAAATATTCCATGGATATGTAACTTCCTTCCTATCACCACGGTCCAGGACGACACACCCTTCCTGATGCCATAAAATGTAGCAAATGCTCATAGTTTTGGACAGTGAATTTTCCATAGCTAGTTTCATTTGATCAGGCTGAAATTTTCAGCTAAAATAGCAAACTGGCAACACTATTGCAGCAGAGTGCATTTGGTCTGACAGTTGCTCACAGTTCCTTAAGCTGATAAAATGCAATCTACCTCATTTTGATGTCACGGAAGTCACAAAATAATAATTTTGTTTTATTTCCAGGGAAATATATACTTTAGAAAAAATTATTTATGTGTGTAAATCCCCTAGTACTAAACTAACTAGGGCTGGTGTAATGTACAATGTGCATGCATTAATGTAGTTAGGAAATATACCTCAAGGTCTGTCACGGAAGTCACAATGATTGTCATGGAAGTCACGCCACACAAGTATTTTGTTTTTATTTTCTACGAAATACCTAATGTAGGCATGTTTGATATGTTTATGAATCTCCAACAATTAGAGCAACTGAGGCATGCCTAATGTATAATGTAAGTGTTTTACTGTAGTGAATAAATGCATATCAAAGTATGTCACGGAAGTCACACTGATTTACCATGGAGGTCACACCATACAAGTAACGCATAAACGTAGTTAAGCATGTATGATCATACGAAGGATTACATTTTTTCTTAAGCAAAATATTATTTACAGTTTGTTCCTTAAGTTAATACTCTTGAGCCAGGATGCCATTCACTTAGGGAGAAAATACAATCTAGTGCGGTATCTGCCGGATGCAAAGTTAGAAGCTGGAGATGGACAAAATATTTCAAGAAAAGCAAATATGTGAATGTTTTAAGCAAACAAAAGAAGAACTGCTAGAACTCGTGTAGAAGGAAGAAGCAGATAAATTAAACAGTGAATATGTATGGACAGAAAACTTCTTAAATTATGTTACACAAGAGAAGTTTACAATGTACGTTATTTAGTCAATATTTACCACCACAACCATCACTACGTTGTGTGTGTTGTTTACTTTATGTACCATTATAGTCTTAGTTAATGTGCAGTCCAAATCAATTCAATTCAATTCTTTATTTCCAATTGAGAATGCAACATACAACATATATACATATTATAGTTGACAAAGTTAAAAAAGGAAAGAGGGAAAGTAGAAGCTCACTGCTTATTGTGCACTTTCCCCATCATGAATATAACATAGTCATAATATTAAACACAGTGTTAGTAACATAAAGAATATGCTATTGATAAAGTGAGATCACTACAACATTCCTGCTTCCAGATAATTACATAATTTTAAATCTTCAAATAAGTCAATTTAAAATCGTTTTTTTTTAGATTTCTTATAGTAAGTGATCTTTTTATGTGCTCGTCTAAACAATTCCACAATTTAACACCATACACATATATACACAGCCTTTAATGTGGTTCGGGCATAAACATGTTTTAGTTTATTTCTTTGGCGTGTTACATAGGGTGTAGTATATTTGGCATTGACAAAAATTTCAGGTTATCAGGCAACAAATTAATGTTAGCTTTAAACATTACGATAGTTAAGTCATACATTTTAAGAATGCCTATATAATAAAATAAGGTATTAGTATAACTTAGTGTATTCGTGTATTACATATTATTCATACAACTTTTTTGTAATATATAAACACCGTTAATATATGTTTTATACGCATTTCCCCAAACTTCGCAACAGTACGATAAATACGGGAGAAATAATGAACAATATAGTATAAAAAGCGACTTTTTATCTAGTAAATATTTTGCCCTGCATACAATGGCAATAGTTTTTGTTAGTTTAGACTTGGTCATATTTATATGATCTTTCCAGCTAAACTTATCGTCTATTAAGACCCTTAAAACCTTAGTAACATATACTCTATCAATAGTTGTATTATCGATTTTACATCAAAACATAGTTTGTCTTAGCAACGTTTAAGGATAATCTATTAACTGAAAACCAGATATGTAGCTTTTGTAGTTCGTTGCTGACAACTTTGCTTAGTTGGGCTGGATCTTTCCCAGAACAAAATATATTCGTATCATCCGCGAAAAGAATGACTTTTAGTATATCTGAACAGTTATAAATATAATTTGTGTACAGTATAAGTAATTTTGGACCCAGAATGGAGCCTTGCGGTACTCCACTTAACACCTGTAATAAACCTGAATTGCAGTCATCTATGCTGACATACTGAAATCGTTATGCAAGTAACTTTTCAGCCAGTTGCTGGCCATCCCTCTGATATCATAAGCCTCTAATTTTCTGAGTAATAAATTATGATCAATTGTATCAAATGCATTTTTTAAATCAATAAATACACCAATTGTGCATTTCTTTTTGGTCTAAGACAGTATAATATTTTCAGTTAGTTCTAACAGAGCCATTGAAGTTCACATATTTGTTCTAAGCCCACATTGACTGCTGTTTAAAATGTTATACTTTTCTATGAATTTATGTAGCCTAAAATTAAATAATATTTGTAATTTTTTGAAAATTGCGGAAGTAGAGACACTGGTCTACAGTTAGTAAAAACATTCTTTTCCCTCGTCTTAAATATTGGAATTACTTTGGCAATTTTCATTTTACTGGGAAAATACCACTACTAAATGATTTGTTACATATGTGAGTAAATGGTATTACAAGATTGGAAATTACCTTTTTAGCAACCATATCAACATTGTCATAACCTGTATACTTTTTGTTTTTACAACCGTTAACAATATTCATCACTTCGTGTTCTTCTACCCCAGCTAAGAACATGGTGTTGACATTTGCATTTTATAAAAAATCAAGCACACTTGTATTTCCATTTGGTACTCTTGTGTTTATTGCAAGATTTGATCCAACCATTAACACTATCTCTTGTATTTTTTGTCAATCTATCATTGCTAATGATTGAATTTGGGTAACATGACTGTAGTTGTCGTTTCTTTATAATTGATTTTAAAATTTCAACGTACCCTTCATTTTGCTTTGACTAATAATTTATTGTAATACTCTTTTTCACAAAATCTAAGAAAAGAAGTCAGTTTAATTGTTCACTTCTTGGATTAAACCATTGTCATTCCTTCAAGGTGCTGTGCACAGCTAAATAGTAAATGACGGATGTTAGTCTGAATTGCCTGTACAAAAGTGGTAATTTCTACAACTGGAATCCCATCGAGGTTAATCATATAATGTCAAATACCAATTCCGAATAAAAATGTAAAATCTGTCTTAGCGGCCACCTGTCCATAACGATAACCTGGATATAACGGTTACTTTTGAAAGTCCCGAATGACTTCCTATTAGTTTGTACTGCCCACTACCTGTCCATAACGTAAACTGTACGCGTCGGTGTCATCACGTGTACGCGGGACAATCAAATTGCAACCGAGTCACGCGTGGCGTCATCATCTTGTTGCAGCTGCTGTTTGGCTCCTTTACTCCAGCAAAGAGGAGTAGAATCAGCTTTGATGTCCAAAGTGAGCTCAGAGAAGCCATGAGCATGTAGCCATAGGTGGAAACCGGCCGTTGTAATATTTACCTAGGTGGCTTGGCGTAGCTGGAGAGCAAATCTGGGCCAACGCTTGCCTTCCACTCGTTCACACACTCGTGTTTCCTTTCCGCTTTGGACAGGTTTTACTGTACTTAGTAATAGGGGTCAACCTTTTCTGATGAAATCATGTATGAAGCCAGGAAACTAGCTTTGAGCAGCATACCAGACTAACCACAGATCAAAACTGTTTATTTCAAGTAGTCACTATAATAAATGAACCTACACCATACTTTAACCGTATGAAACATTTTATCATTCATTTAGTCCATTTATATACACAGCATTCGGAAATTATTATATTTTCAGAAACTTTGATCAACAAATTGTACTTTGCGATTTGTGTTTTGGTATTTTATGAAAATAAATAATAAGAATTTAACAACTTTTGCATTTTGTTTTATACTGGTGGCGCTACTCGTCACGGAAGTCACGTTTTTTGTCACGGAAGCCACGCACATCCAATGCTCTCTAAAAACATAACATGACTGATTGCTGATAGCTTGCCTCATTTAGGAATCTTTAAACCTCCATACAGTCAATTATGTGAGACAAAATGTGTATCTCTCCTAGGAGGCTACGAAATGGATGAAATATATACTCAGTCTATGGATTTGGAATAGCAGCTGTCACGGAATTCTCGTTTTTCACCTCTCATTTTCCCATGACATTTTTGACAGAATTGAAAAAAAATTAGAGAGAGAGAGCTGTTTATGGTATTTGAAATAAATGTACAACAGTTAACATTTGTTCAGGGATTTAAATGCAGTAGAACAAAGTGACTACAATTTGAGTAGCTTTTGTCACGGACGTCACCTTGGAATGATGGCTGATATGTATAATATATATATATATATATATTATATATATATATATATATATATGATATATATCCTATATATATATAATAGTAAGTTATACTATTATATATATAGGATCGTAATGTAGCGCAGTAATACTATTAAATAAATATATGTACAGAGGAACCTCCCTATTAAGGCCACCCACGTCACTAACACGAATGGCGAGGTGATCGTTTTGGCGGACTAATTTCCTATACTTTAGTGTTAAACAAATAATTTGGGACTGTCCCAGGGTGACCTTACTTGTGCGAGGTGGTTGTACTGAGGTGACCGTAAAGCGAGGTTCTACTAACTATCCCTAATAAGATTACTGGAATAGTCGTAATTAAATAGTTTTTCTAGCTATGGGCAGAGACTTAGGCGCAATAGACGTTATCGTATTATTATTATTATTAATGTGTCTTTAGTTGACACTTGAAGCCGGCGAGAGTGTCACAGGTTTTAATAAAGTTAAGTAACGTGTTTTGGTGTAGGTGGCCTATATTTTGTATCCTGGTAGATGGCGACACTCGACAATTTCCAGCAAAACCTAGTGGATGCTAAAATGTTGCAGGCTCATAGGCTGGTAGGTGTGGGGGTGTGAACGGACCACCCAACGCTAGCTGAGGCAAAAGAGTTCCGCTTGAATCGATCAGCTTGATGTGTTGGAGTCCTCAAAGGGAGATACAGCTGAAGTCTTTTCGGGAGCTTTAAGGGCTGTGCAGTTGAGAGCCAAAAAAACGCACCGCATAAAATCAACCAGGGGCCTGTGTAGGTATATTTCGTAACATGCTTTGGAGAAGAGAACCTTCTGTCAGAATAGGGTAGGATAACTAATCCAAAATGTTACGAGGATGTATAGGAATTTGAAATCAACGCTACACATTTCACCCAAACAAATGGTGCAAGTCCGTCACGGTGTCGACTGTCGGTTGCAGGTGGGACACGGGCGTCGGAGGCCTGACCTTCTCCGACCAGTTCCTCCAGATCGCCACCCTGCTGCCGACGGCCGACGTGTATGGACTCGGAGAGAACACGCACCTCACCTTCCGGCACGACTCCAACTTCAGCAGCTGGCCGATGTTTGCCCGTCATCAGGCCCCGAGCAGCGGCAAGAACCACAAGGTAAATATGTGTGTTAATACGCTAACTTTGGAGGCAGTCTGTCTGCATCTCCTCCAATGTGATGAGGTCCAATCGCCTCTTTCTATGTCAATTTGTTTCCTTGGTTCATTGATATTGGTGATGAACCAATTAGCGATGCATTCAAAACACAACGGAACACAGATGTATATACTTACGTGTTTAGAGAGTGGTGGATATCTGTATACGAATAGACTTCGTGCAATAATTGCAGCGTGGCTGATTACATCCCGGAGAAGTTGAGAACGCGTACGATTGAACAGGTCTGCCAGGGAATAACACAGTAAAGAGTAAAGCGCTTTGAGAAGTCCTGAGAACTGGATACCGTCCTATATACGAACTTAACCTTTTTTTTACTTTCCTACCTGACATTACTTTGAATCATTCAATCATGTTCCAAGTATTACGCAAAATATATTCATTCATATAATGCCACCACTGTCTGTAATAGATACGTATTTATGCAGCTGAGTAAACTGGAGCAACGTGGAGTGAACAAAAGTGGTCAAGTTTTGGCACCAACAAATTATTTGAACACGTTCTAACCAACATATTACGGCAACTGACACTAGTGGCGAACAGTATGAATGAACTTCTTATTGCAGTTGGTTTGGGATGTAGCATTACAATATCTTCGTATATTTGTTATGTGATCAAAATAAGTCCAACAGAAATTAGCGATGTCCATGTGCCGTATCTGGGCGAGTAAAATAATATACGCAAAGTTCAAAATTAAGAATCATGTATTCATAGATATTAGTTAACACTGATTATAGTTGTAATGGTGAAATTGTATTTAAACTGTATTTCTATGACCGATATGATGCTTGTTTCTCTTAGCACTACAATGGCTACGGTGTCCATCCGTTCTACGAGTGCGTGGAAGTTGATGGCAGCGCGCACGGCGTGTTCCTGCTCAACAGCGATGCAATGGGTTAGTCGATCATTCCGACACAATATCGAATCTTCTTATTTATGATTTATATAGCCACCCCGATTTTAAAGTTAATTACGACTCTGTGCACCATACTTACCTTGCCAACCAGCCTTCTTGTTTCAAGTGTTTCCAGTTCAGCTCTACCGAGGAGAGCAGACGCGCTTGTTTGTAATCTTATCTGGCATAAGAACGAAAGGGTTCGTCTAGCGGCTCTCCTCTGAACCACCGCCATGTCAGACTTGATGCGTGTTTGTGGAGACCAAATGTGGGATTAACGTTAATTGGAAGAACCCATTTGTGCCATTTTCAAACACATGTGTTCATTGGCACAGTGTTCGTCGTCAATCATTGTATGACATCTCCGCCACAGATTATACATTATCGCCCGCCCCCATGATGGTCTACAGAACGATTGGCGGAATTCTCGACTTCTACATGTGTCTCGGACCAACGCCAGAGAGGGTCATCCAGCAGTACACACAGGTATAGGATGTCTTGCCTGCAGACGGTGTGTCGTATGCCATGTAAGGACGGACAATACAGTTCATTCCGCAAATAACTGTTTGTTTGTCGGTGTGCCTATAGGCGTGTCCGTCCGTCTGTCCGTCTGTCTGTCTGTCCGTCCGTCTGTCCGTATGTCTGTCTATCTGTATGTCTGCCTGTCCCTGTGTGTCTGTCTGTCCATGTTTGTTTTGTTTGCCTGCCTGCCTGCCTGCCTGCCTGCCTGCCTGCCTGCCTGCCTGCCTGCCTGCCTGCCTGCCTGCCTGCCTGCCTGCCTGCCTGCCTGCCAGCCTGCCTGCCTGCCTGCCTGTCTGTCCGCTTGTTCCTGTGTGTCTGTCTGACTGTCTGTCTGTCTGTCCGCTTGTTCCTGTGTGTCTGTCTGACCATGTGTGTGTGTGTGCGTGCGTGCGTGCGTGCATGCGTGCGTGTGTCTGTCTATCTGTCTGTCCGTCCGTCTATCTGTCTGTCGGTCCCTGTGTGTGTATATATCAATGTGCGTGTGCGTGCGTGTGAGTGTGAGTTTGTGTGTGTATGTGTGTGTGTATGTGTGTGTATGTCTGTGTATGAGTGTGTGTGTGTGTGTGTGTGTGTGTGTGTGTGTGTGTGTGTGTGTGTGTGTGTGTGTGTGTGTGTGTGTGTGTGTGTGTGTGTGTGTGTGTGTAGGTGTGTGTGTGTGTATAGGTGTGTATGTGTATATATATATATGTGTGTTTGTGTCAAATTGTGTGTATATGTGTCCCCTCCCTCCCTCCCTTCCTTTCTCACTCCCTCCCTCCCTCGCTCCCTCCCTCCCTCTCTCTCCCCCTCTCTCTTGCACTCTGTTCCGCTCTCGGTCTTTGACGCAATGCTCTGCCATTGTCTAAAACATACACTACGCACGCGAAGGTAAACAGAACAGTAAGTAATTATGTATACATGCACAATACTGGCCAATGTTCGTTTATTCCCTGGTGGCTGATTTTGCAATCTAAGTAATTCCACCAAAATAACTTACACCAATTAGACAATCAAATTATATTTATGTATTTCAGTTGATTGGCCGTCCTTTCATGCCACCTTACTGGAGTCTGGGCTTTCACCTGAGTAGTCGCGGCTGGACGAACACCAGCGACATGGAGACTGCTGTGAACAGGACGCTCACTTCCGGTATTCCCCTTGTACGTATACAACGCCCATTTCCGGTATTCCTCTTGTGCGTGTATAATGCTGTCGTCATTTGTACGCATCTGACATAGTGTATTCGATGCTGACACGTTTACATTGGTTGTATAATCATTAGAACACTTACTTGACTTAAATGCCTAGGCCAATTTGACCCCTCGGCTATCTTCCTGGATATCACACCCTTCCATTTCGTCCTGTCTAGAGCACACCGCTCTGCTGTTAGAAGCGGGAGTCCAGTGTCCCGTCTAACATGGTCATTCCACCTCTTCCGCAGCCTTCCTCGTTTATGTGTCCTCTAAAATATTCCTTGTCATCTATGTTATGGGTTTTTCGTTTGGTATACGACAGACATGTCCAAACCACTGGAGTCTTCTATGTCTGATTACATCTGAGATGGATTCATGGGTGAATGTCTCCTATCTGATCTCGCTATTTCGTAGTCTGTATATGCCCTAATAACACCTTTGATAGCCCGCAGGCAAAGCATCTCAAAAACTTCAAGAGACTGCGTGTCTTGCGATCGTAGTGTCCAGTGTTCTGCACCATACATTGTTATAACCAGTACAAAGGCCCCATAGAGTATGGCTTTCATTCTTATTGAGATGCCTCTGTTTGAAAATATGTTGTTTCTAAGTCTACCCAAGGCTTGTGATGCTAAGGCGTCTCTTTCTGTGGAAGGTACTCTGCTGCATAGGAAGCAAAACTCTCTAACAGTCTCGAGATTTTCATTTTCTATAATAATAAGAAGAAGAACACTTATATAGCGCCATAAATCTAGATAAATCCAAGCGCTTAGAATACATAATTTTATATATATATATATATATATATATATATTTATATATATATATATATATATATTATATGTATATATTTTTTAATGCAGAACATTAATAAGTTACATAAAATTAATAATATTAAATTATTTAAAATACATGACAATATACAGGGTACACACACATTTAAAAAATATATATTTAGAGGTAAAGATGATCATTAAAATTAAAGGGATATTGATAATAAATCAGTAAAGATAGTGTAAAATTAGTTTAAAAACATGCACAAGATAATAACTAATTAAAAAAAATTATAAACTGACTAAACTGACTGGTGGCGCCTATTTTGCGTAAGCAACCCGGAAAAGATGGGTTTTCAAAAGTGTTTTGAAAGTCACAAGGCAACAGGTTGTCTTCATCTCGCTTGGAAGTGAAGTCCACAGTCGTGTAGCAGATACCAATAAAGTTCTGTCGCCGTATCGGCTGCGAGATGGTGGCACGTACAAGTCATTGTTTGTAGTTGAACGCAACACTCAGTAGCTCTTTGTTCATGGAGTAGGTCGGTGATGTAAGCTGGTGCCAATCCGTGTTTAGCACGAAACGTCAGTAGCAGAATTGCGTAGTGAATGCGTTGCTTTACGGGAAGCCAGTGCAGTTTCTTGAGTACCGGGGTTATGGTTCCATCTGTGGCAGCGGACCACCAGCCGAGCAGCAGCATTTTGCACTTTTTGCAGCTTATTGATTAGGCAGTCAGTGATGTCATATAGCAGACAGTTTGCATAGTCAATTCTCGATATAACAAGAGAGTACATAAGACGGACTGCGGCTTTCTGTGTTAGGCACGATCGGATCGACGCAATGTTCCTCAGACGATAGTAGGCTACGCTGCACATGTGCTTTACATGACTGGCCATCGACATTTCGAAGTCGAATACAACGCCGATGTTTCTGGCAGTAGGACTTAGCGTTATGTCGTAGTCTCCAATTTTGATCACGGTGATGTTGTGTTTCGCTTGATTGTTTCATGATGCTAACACAAGTGCGACCGTTTTGTTGTCATTCACCTTTAGTCGATTATTGACCATCCACACGCGGACGACGTTGATGCAGTGCACGGCCTAGAGACAACATTCTGTTGGTTTCGGTCATCTCAAATTTGATGTATAGCTGGGTATCGTCCGCGTAGAGATGGAAGCTCAGGTTGTGTCTTCTGATGATATCACCAATAGGTGCTGTCTACGCAAAGAACAACAGAGGTCCCAGCACCGATCCTTGAGGGACGCCACAATTAAGCGACGCTGGTTTTGCTGGAAGCGCCACCTGGTATATTTATTGACTGCGACCGGTCGGTTAGATATGATCGCATCCATGCCAGCACGGAACCAGATATTCCGAAGTGTTGTTCTAATCGGCTGAGCAGAATTCCATGGTCAACTGTGTCGAAGGCGGCTGACATATCAAGTAGAACCAGGATGACACCATACCACCGGTCTAGCGCCTGGACGATGTCATTCTGTACCAGAACTAGTGCAGTTTCCGTGGAGTGATGCGATTTGTAGGCTGATTGGTATCGTTCAAGAAGATTGTTATCAGTCAGGTGGTCGATCAGACTGCGTGCAACATACCTCTCGAGTAGCTTTGACACAAAAGGCAGGTTTGATATTGGTCTATAACTAAGATGATATGCTTGTCTGATGAGGTGATTACTTTGCATTTGGAGAGGTTGATGTTCATATCCCATTTGTTACAGGCAGCGTGAAGTTCTTCAGTTGCATGTTGTAGTTTCTCGAATATGGTAGATATTAGTGTTGTGTCGTCAGCATACCTGATGTCAAAACTGTGGTATGTATCTAGTTTAAACTCCTTAGGTAGGCTCTTCAGGACGAACTCGTGGAACAAGTGATCTGATACAGGGGATGAGTCTGATTACAGAGCAAAAATTAAAAACCTTGTAAGCTGGGGTACAAATAACAAACTGTCTATGATTGTAGCCAAGACAAAGGAAATGATTGTCGACTTCAGAAGAAGAAGTCAAACCATGAGCCAGTCATTATAAGTGAGCAAGAGGTGGAGATAGTGACATCTTACAAGTATTTAGGCACAGTAGTAACATCAGATCTGTCTTGGGCAAAACATGCTATGTGAAGAAAGGTCACCAAAGGCTTTACTTCTTGAAGCAACTAAAAAAGTGTAAAGTTGACAACACCATCGTGATGCTCTTTTACCGATCTATAATAGAAACTGTCTTAAGCTTTGGCATCCTAGTCTGGTTCTCAGGAGTCACAAAGTAGGAGAAAGACAGCTTGGAAAAAGGTATCACCATCACTGGAAAAAATATCATGACCGAGTTCTAAAAAAGTAAACGTCCTCCTGAAAGATACGTTTCATCCTCTTACTACCTACCTCAGCCTCTACCATCAGGAAAAAGATTGCGAACGATAATGACAAGGACAGAGAGGTATATGACAACGTTCCTGACACATGCTATGCTAATTTATAATGCACAGTAAACACCTGACATTTCATTGTCTGTGATGGTGTCATTTTTTTTGCATATAGTTTTGAATCTTGTCAATAATGTTTTGTGACACCAGCGATACTATCTGTGATGTGTTTATGTATATGGTATGTTTTCTTTGCTTAATTTGTGCCCATTTATGTTTACTTCTGATAGCAAACATAATTCTTTCGAGCAATAAAGATTATTATTATTATTATTATTGCTATTATTGTTATTAATATAAAGTTGAACAGGATAGTTGATAACAGAGGGCCCTGCCTCACTCATATTTCAACTTTGAACCAATCTGTCAACTGACCATTGATGATAACAGCATATTCGACATTCTCATACATAGCCTCTATCAATGATGTAATTTGTAAGATCTCAGCATTAACGCAGTCGTATTGTAATGGCTATAGTCGTATCTGAATTTCACAGATTCACAATTATCTCGGCTCCCTTACATCTAAGTGGATGTTCACTTTAACAGTATGACTTTGCTGATGTCTTGACCGCACTGAACACATATAACCAGTATTCGATATCACAACCGATTCTGAGGTCGTCATCTATTCGGTTGAGCTCGCAATTCGCAAAACGTTACGCCAGAGTGACCGCCATCTGTTCCACAACTACCGAAATGGGTACTTCCATAAACTGACTCCATACAAGTTTATTTTTTCTGTTAATATGTGGACCATTACCTGTTGCGGAAAACCACCAACTTTACGAAGTATAGATGGTTCTGCTGATCACAAGAAAATACTGCACATAATCGGTGTGCATTTCGCTTTAGCCACATTGCGGCCGCGGTCCGTTCCTACCCCATGGAGAAATATATCGTTCAATATACAATGCGATCATTAAAGCAACAACTAGAATGAACCAACATAACCACCAAGATATAATATATATTTATATATATTTATATATATACAGCTGTATATATTAGTAATATAAAATAATGTGTCTTGGTGGTTATTCTGGTTCATTCTAGTTGTATATATATATATACATATATATATATATATATATATATATATACATTATATATATTGTTCATACCCAGTTGCCTGTTCTATGTACATATGTCCTCTTGTCTTGATGCGCCACTGAGATTGGTTTCCAAGTATTTTGGTGCAATAAAAGTTACATTGTTATTATTATTAGTAGTAGTATTACTATCATCATTATCATCATTATCATTATCATTATTATTAGGACGTGGTCCATGCTGACTTCGCCTACATGGACGGGAGGAGGTCATTCACCATTGACCCCGTTCACTTCCACACACTTCCAAGTTATGTACGTGATCTACACGCAGCTGGGATGAACATGATCATCGTCCTGGTAAGTGACAGCCTCTGTAACATTCGGTAAGATATTCTGGCACTGAAGTATTCCACAATTTATAACATTATTCTTTTTAAATGGAATGTACCGCGATATGCTTAGATTTGTCAATTACACGACTGTTTCCCGGGATATTACGACACGAGATTTGTATGTATCCATTCCTTTGGCTAAAATTAACATCCAACAAACGAAACGTATACATATATAGCACGTTTCGTATGTAATATATATATATATATATATATATATATACCATATATACCTTATATTACAGTAATACGATTACGTACCACGATGTATCATCACATATATATATATGAGATGATCATCGTGGTTGTAGCACGTTTGACAAATCGTGGTTGTAACATATATGGGTATATATGGGTATATATATACATATATTATATATATATATATATATATTACATATATATAATTTGTGTATGTGTGTGCGTGCGTGCTTGTGCGTGCGAGCGTGCGTTTGTGTGTGTGTATGGTGTGTGTGGTGTGTGTGGTGGGTGTGGTGTGTGTGGTGTGTGTGGTGTGTGTGTGTGTGTGTGTGCGTGAGTGCGTGCGTGGTATGGTATATACAGTCCTATGCAAACCCTTACGGTGTGTAAATGAATATAACATGAAAATGTATTTTGAGCTAAAACAAATTAAAATACGTGGGTAATTGGAACATGGCTCGTCAATACTCAGGCCCCGGTTATCCAACGGTCATGGTGATGACGGCGATGATGGCGATGATGGTGATGATGGCGATGATGGTGATGATGGTGATGATGGTCATGGTGGTCATGATGGCGATGATGGTGATGATGGTGATAATGACGACGACGATGATGATGACGACGACGATGATCATGTTGGTGATGGCGATGATGGCAACAGTGGCGACGGTGACGATGATAGAACCAGTTAATCCGTGAAAACTCTGTCCATTTTCTTTTAATGTATGTGGAACAGTTTTGTCCAGAATATATACTTCAACAAACACGCTGGAGCAAAACATTCCCAGATAACAAAAACTGTAATTTAAAAATCACAATGGTTGTAGTACGTATGTGCGGGCCCACAGTCCTACACACCCGTCAGCAAAGTCACTAGTCCCTCTAACTGTCAATTGTTGTCCCCAAGAACCCGCCATTTGAAGTGAACGACAGCTACACGCCATATATGACCGGCAAGGCAATGGGTATGTTCGTGACGTGGTCAAACATCTCGGAAAAGCCGTCCGCGCAGCTTGAAGAGAAGGAAGGCAAAGACAGTGTCATCGGGCGGGTTAGTAACAGAATCATCAAACTACAAAAAAAGTGATGAGAATAATATGTTTAGCAAAATATAATGAAAATACTGAGCCGCTGTTCAAGAAACTAAACATCCTTAATGTAACAGATATGCTGCACTTACAGAAATTGAAACTATACTATAAATATGTCCATATGACATTACCAGCATATTTGCAAAATTTACCATTTACGCTAAATAAAAATGTTCACAATATTAATACAGGGATACATGACAACATCCATACAAATAGAGCAAAACATGACTTTGCCAAACGATGCATTCGGTTTTATATTCCATTACTAATAAATAATACTGCACCTCACATAAGGAACAAAATGTTAACACATAGCCTTCAAGGATTTATTAGTTATGCCAAAATATGTTTTCTACAAAATTACAGAATACAGTGCTCTTTGCCAAATTGTTATTTATGTGGACATTCTGAATAACTAACAAATAATTATATCTTGTTTTAATCTTATTACTTCTGTTAATTTACGTACACAATGTACTATTATTAATATGTCTGATGAAGTTGTAACCATCTGCCAGTTATAAAAGTAAGATAACTTTTTATATTTTTGTTTTTGAGATTTTAACATCTATTATTTGGTAATTTAATTCTAGTGCTTGTGTAACCGATACTGCATCTGATAGTGTGTTGTTATCATTTTATCGAAAGTGTTTAAGTAAGCCAAATATACTATGTTGAAAATTAATTAAGGGGGGTGGCTGCTACGAGAGCGACCAATAATGGTCTTAGTGGCAGTCTCCCTGACCCTTGTTTTTGTTTATCTACAGCTACCTGATAGTTCATGATTAGGATGTTGCTAATTGATTATTATCATACATTGATTGTTTTTACTTTTATGATATATATTCTACTTTATAATACATGTATTTTGTACTTATTATCTCAACACATATTCAGTTTTTCATAATTGAGCTGCAGGTAGTTATTGGGTTTTTGATAATGATACCGATTTTGTTTGTACATGTGGGTCAAATATACACTTCCGATTCCGATTCCGATTCCGATTCCGATAGTATCATTTCATTTATTCCCGTTTTGTTCATTTCGTAGTGATAGTGCTTATTTTTCGAGTTATCTTTATATGGCGACATGTTTTACGAATTCGAATTAGTTATTAGCTTTTGCAATACATTTAGTATCGTCTAATCATCTTGATTTTAGCATAGCATCACTCTTTTGTAATTGTTTGACGTAACCGAACCACCATTCGTGTTTCCATAATATCATCACCATTCTTGTAGCCTAATATATAACCAGCATAATGTGTGTCTACTGTCACTACCTTTAGGTAAATGTAACATAATCACAATTCTTTTCATCTAACATAGTTAACGTTCGTTTATTGTACTATAACTAACATGTTTAGCTAGCATAATAACAAATGCAAACCCAATGGCATTCTGGATGTCCCCAGAACCTGAGTTTTCTTCATAACAATGTTTTCTTCATAACAACGTTTCCTTCTTAACCGCGTTTTCTTCATAACAATGTCTTATTCATAAGAATGTTTTCTATATAACAATATTTTATTCATAACAATGTTTTATTCATAACAATGTTTTCTACATAACAATGTTTTATTCATAATAATGTTTTATTCATAACAATGTTTTCTTCATAACAATGTTTTATTCATGACAATGTTTTCTTCATAACAATGTTTTTATAACAATTGTTTCTTCATAACAATGTTTTATAAAAATATTTTCTGCATACCAATGTTTTATTCATAACAGTGTTTTCTCCTTAACAATGTAATGTGTATAATAAGTGTTTCTGCGAAGGTCTGGTCGAGCAACGACGTCGTATTTCCGGACTTCTTCAATGACGTCGCTACGCCGTGGTGGGGCTTCCTCGTCGCTAACTTCAGTCACCGCCTGCCTTTCGACGGCCTGAGACTGGTGGGTCGCCACGTCTAGTTAACTCCTTACCACCGCCATAGTCATGCTTTAAATAGTTTACGCATGTTCCTAAAGGGAAGCAAAAGGCAATTTGTTTGTGTTATGCACCTAAAAGTGTTAATACGAATTAACCATTTGCAACTACAATCAAAATGTTCACGTCAGTGGTTTACTCAGATTGTGGACTAAATAATAAATAATGTCACTCCATGCAGATGCCTTGTCGACTTCGTAGCAGATTGAGAGGAAAAAGTAGTCTTTCATTTGCTATAATTGATCAATTATTTTTAGATAATTAGATAGATTAGCTGTCCAATCCTTATAACTACTCAAAGCTTTTTACACTTCCCCGGGCAGACTTGTTCATTCAAACGCCATTTCAACTTCTCTCTGAAGCATTTAGCCGCGATGCCATTACAGCACAAAGTCTATATGTTCACATTTGTCGACCACAGTCTCTAGCCAGAACTGAGGCAACATGTGAACAAAATTGCCAAAGACGTATTGAAACGGAATAAAGGTCCAGTGTTCTAACAACTACGCTACCTATCCCCACGTATCATCGTCGTCGCATTTCACCGAGGTTCCACTCCACCAGTGGCTCAAGCGTATCTTGTATATCCTGAAAGGCGTTTCAAATTCATCTTTTCCTGTGTTTCAGGAAATGAACGAGCCAGCGAACTTTCTGCCGAACTGCAGTGTATCGAAATGGGACGATCCGCCGTATACCACCAGTAAGTTCTTGTCCGCTGACAAATCCACCGACCACTTGCGTGCATCCATCCATGGAGAAACAAACCGGGCAAAGCCGTTGGTACTGTTATGCTTATTTAATCTTAGACTCGTTCCCGCTGAAAATTAACTCGCTGGAACACAAATACTACGCCACAGTGGTGACAAATGAAGTGTGGTTCACCATTCAATTCGTCCACTGTTTCCCGTGTGAATGAAACAGGCGAGTGGACTCAGCACCTGGGAATACGATAGCTTATTAATATATATATATATATATATATTATCTTTACGTGTACCAATGTCTTTGCCAGGAGCGTCGTCCCTCTACGACGACGAGTCCAGTGGGTTCCGCGGCCGTCTGTCGGACAAGACTCTGTGTCTGGCCGCTATCCACGACAACGGTCAACTCCGACATTACGACGTTCACAGTCTGTACGGGTGGCAGCAGACGAGGGCGACTCACGGGTAGGTGGGGCGCATAAGGGCAGTAGTTAGAACATCGAACTATCATTCCATACAACCCGTTTTTGAATCCTTCTGTAGCTGTTTGTTTCAACGCGTTGGCATTTTCGTTCACGCCAAATTGCCTTAGTGTAACTGCATAAATGGGTACCTGGTTATAGATAGTGGTGTTTTATTATTGACCGAATAGTCTTCGCGCTGTAATCGCTGTGTGGCTGAATGCTTCATGTAGAAGTTGTGATGGTGTTCGATTGAAAAGATTAGCCGGGAGTGAAGAGTAATGTGCTTTGAACATACCCTAGGACTTGATACCGCGTTATATAAGAACTTACATTTACGTCCAGTTTCTCTATTTTCCGTAACTGTTTTTCTAACAAACAATAATGTTTATTGTGATACGTGTGACTGAAAAGAATGTCACATATTGGTCTAATCGTTGTGATCCAATTTAACGAACTCTTTTCAGTTTTCTACTTGTCTGGGACGTTTCATATCCGCCAATGTTATGAGTTGGATAACGGTTCCTGGTTGCCTTGATATTTCGTTAGGTCTGGCCAACTCTGGCTACTTTGTATAGCTGTGGATATCACTACACCAATACATCGATTTGCAGTGAAAGGTTATGTTGTTCGCCTGTATTGTCCAGCTAAGTATGTTACCATTCACCACTAGGCCCATGCGAGGAGCGGTCAGAAATAAACGGCGAGGGATCATCGTCTCGCAGTCCACTTACGCTGGCTCCGGACACTATGCTGGACACGGGTTGGGAGATAACTCGGCCACCTGGGCCGACATGAGGTTGTCTATCATAGGTGAGTTGATAATTCAGCATACACCAGGTGTTTTATCTTTCTGTTTTACATTATATGTTGCGTTTCTGTAAACGCCAGGTTCTCTCTTCATAAAAAATGTTTGTTTCTACATAGCTCAATAGACACCATGTTTTGTTTTCACATATGTTGTGTTTCTGCAAAGTTCATTTGAAATCAGGTGCTGTCTACAAATTATGTACACTGTATAATGTTTTTGCGTAGCTCTATAAACATCGTGTACTTTCTACAAATGATATATTCTGTTGCTGCGTAGTTCACTAGATAACTGGCGTTTTCTACATGGACTATATTGTGTTTCTATGTAATCGTGCGGAGCCATGTAAATAATTGATCCGTCTACTGCATGCAGTAACCTTTGTCTTCAGTTGTCATTGTTCATGGAGCGTCTGGTTAACGAAGCACATACGAATATAAAACCCAGTGTTATGTAATGTAAACAATATGGTGATGCTTTGTTTCAGGAATGTTGGAGTTTAGTCTCTTCGGCATCCCGTTCGTAAGTAGTTAATTATACTACATTAATTTATTTGCTTACATTGTCTAGGCAAACTGTCGTTTCGAATGTGAAAGCATTCAGTTGGCAACGATATCAAACGATGTATTTAACTTTAACGTTGGCCAGACACAATATATTCATTGTATGGCCTATAACGCGTTAAGTACACAAAATAATGGATTTATGCTGTAATGCACCGAATTAAACTGTATATAATTATTATGCCTAAATTATTGTGGAAAGTTAACACAACTCAAAACTACTTATCGGGAAAGGCCATTATTCAACAATACATGACAACTCCGACAACACAAATGTCCCCGATGAGCAAAGTTCCAAATCAGGTCTTTCTCATAATCTCATAAAAGACAATCTCGGTATTCAGAATAATAACACCAATATTGGTTTTTCGTAAACATTATCTATATGGTAATACGTTACCTTGGGGGTTGTACAGTTATATCTCCTCCCAGTTGTCGACGTCCACTTAACTCTTTCTATGTTCTATCGCCTCCATGGAACATTGGTCTTTGAACTATCATCTGGTGATACATTTTAAAAGATAGTTACTTGGAATTGTTGAGTATGTGTTTGCTGCTGGTAGAGAACCATTCCCAAGAGGGCGCCATTATCGTGAAACATTCGCTTTATCTAGACACATTTGGCGACTGCATAAATTAAATGGTCAGTGGAAACGAGTTTAAGATTACTCGGTTCGTTGCTCCATGGATGGATGTAATAATGGTGATGACTGGTGTCCTCGGTTCGTTGCTTCATGGGTGGATGTAATGGTGATGACTGGTGTCCTCGGTTCGTTGCTCCATGGGTGGATGTAATGGTGATGACTGGTGTCCTCGGTTCGTTGCTCCATGGGTGGATGTAATGGTGATGACTGGTGTCCTCGGTTCGTTGCTCCATGGGTGGATGTAATGGTGATGACTGGTGTCCTCGGTTCGTTGCTCCATGGGTGGATGTAATGGTGATGACTGGTGTCCTCGGTTCGTTGCTCCATGGGTGGATGTAATGGTGATGACTGGTGTCCTCGGTTCGTTGCTCCATGGGTGGATGTAATGGTGATGACTGGTGTCCTCGGTTCGTTGCTCCATGGGTGGATGTAATGGTGATGACTGGTGTCCTCGGTTCGTTGCTCCATGGGTGGATGTAATGGTGATGACTGGTGTCCTCGGTTCGTTGCTCCATGGGTGGATGTAATGGTGATGACTGGTGTCCTTGGTGCGTTGCTCCATGGGTGGATGTAATGGTGATGACTGATGTCCTCGGTTCGTTGCTCCATGGGTGGATGTAATGATGATGACTGGTGTCCTCGGTTCGTTGCTCCATGGGTGCATGTAAACTAATGCCCTGCTCTCCGTGAACTCACGAGAGTCCGTTCACGGTCGTCTGCTGGGGTTGTAGGTTGGAGCGGATGTGTGTGGCTTCAACGGAGATTGTCCGGCCAAGCTGTGTCGACGCTGGCATCAACTGGGCGCCTTCTATCCATTCTCTCGCAACAACAATGACGAACAACAAAAGGTAGTAACAGCTGACGCTCATCATTGCTAACCAGAGGCTGGTTAGCAATGATGAGTTAGTTACAAGATTACCTCATGATTGGGTATTGTTTTACTAAGTGCCCCTTATACTCTAGTACATATAATGCCGCGTTACCTGCAGTGATACGCGGGCTTGACAGCATAATGTATTCGAGTATATTTAATAGTTGGACTGGTGACACCGTGTCGTTTTTCGCAGCCACAAGACCCTGCATCCTACGGGGAGGACGTGGCTCTGGCTGCCAAGGAAGCCATGTTGGTTCGCTACCGCCTCCTGCCGTACCTCTACACGCTGTTTCACCGGGCACACACCAGAGGCAGCACTGTTGCCAGACCGCTCGTGCACGAGTAAGACATGGAAGGAAATAGTCATCCTTCTCTTTTGTACACAGACAGCTGCAAACTCGTTGATTTTTACCATGTATTCCACTAATTTATTCAGTCACTCATATATTCTTCTTCTTCATCTTCCACCATCATTCCCTCAGTCGCTCAGTCACTCAGTCACTCAGTCACTCAGTCACTCACTCACTCACTCACTCACTCATTCACACACACACTCACTCACTCACTCACTCATACACTCCCTCACTCACTCACTCACTCACTCACTCACTCACTCACTCACTCACTCACTCACTCACTCACTCACCCACCCACCCACCCACTCACTCACTCACTCACTCACTTACATGCTCACTCACTCACTCACTCACTCACTCACTCCCACATCCACTCACTTACTCACTCACACACACACACTCACTCACTCACTCACTCACTCACTCACTCACTCACTTACTCACTCATTTACTCATTCACTTACTCACTCACAGACAGCCACACAGGCAGACATGCTGGCATACACAAGCGCGCACGCCCGCATCCACGCGCACATATATAGTATTATATACCCATTCATGGACGATGACGATGACAACCAACCCTAAGTATTGTACGATCCCTTTTTGGTTGCAGATTTCCTCGGGACGAGACAGCGAAGTCTGTCGACAGCCAGTTCATGTGGGGGGCAGCTCTGCTCATTTCACCTATACTCAGTGAGGTAATTGTTGATGAAAACCAAGTAACCGTTTCTGAATAAATTACCTTCTTTTAAGCACATATTGTGGCAGCAAATTCTGGGAAGTTATCGTTTTGATTACCATGTTCAGCTTTTTATTTTACTGACTGTCCTAGGGATAATGTGTGGCTAGAAACAAGTGAAGTTACAAACGGCAACGATGGATGGGGGCGTTTGGGGATAGATGGTTGGAACTAACAGATTTTGACCCAGACCGAGATGATAATTTAGTTACTACACTGAGTAATATTTAGAAGCGCATATTTTAGCCCATCTCCACATGGCAAGATATATATTATAGCAAGTATGTATGTTACTGTTGTAGGACGCAACCAATCTGAAAATCTACTTCCCGGAAGGACGTTGGTATGATTACTACGCGGTACGTTGTATCGTATGACCCCACTATGGCAAGGGTGTCGCCTGGGTCTGAACCACCTTCTACCTATTCTGGGGGCAGTTCTCCAATGTTCCATTTGTTTTCGGCCAACCTCCCACACACTTTAGAGTTCACTTCCCACCTTCCACCAATGGTTAGAACCCACCTCCCCCCTCGTCCTTCCACAGTCTGGGCTGCCGATGGTAGTATTCAATAGTTATACAATACCTTATGTCCGACGCTTCCTCTTGACTCGTTGAAGTGTGACTGATATTGCTGTGTGTAGGGAGCGGTGGTCTCTGCTGGCGGGCCGGCCTATGTGGCTCTCTCTGTGGACGACGACACGCCGACCCAGCTGCACCTGCGGGGCGGCTACGTCGTGCCGCTACAGGAGCCCGGCATCAACACGGCTTACAGGTGAGTGTACTGGACTCGCTGAAGCAATGCCACAATTGTGGCTGTTGCCGTCGCACGTCGTCGTCGTCGTCGATATAAAGTTTGTTAAGAAAAAAAACATGCACAAGTTTGCAGTTCTCTTGCTCCCGGGCGCCAACTTTACAACCTTGGCTTCAACAACGTACAAAGTGCCCATTGCTGCAGCTTTGGATTCGGTCACCAACGACATAATCGTTGTGCTTTTGCTTTAGCTGTACGTTGTGTGTAGACATTTCCTGGCCTAACGCCTTTTATTAAAGGGAGCCAGTCAGTTCTTCTAGTCGGGCGTAGTACTTTGCAAGAAGAAGTATGCCTGTATTGAACGTTGAAAATTGGGGCATCGTTGAACATCAAAGGGTATTGCAGTTAACTCAGCCCAACTCGGCCGTATTGCCAATGAAGCTTGTTTTGAAACTAGATGTTTTCTTTACTATTTGAACAATCTCCTGGGTCGTTTCTTCCAAATTGCGAACGTTGTTTGTTATGAGCTAATTAAACACAATGTGACGGTCAGTATACCTTCAACATAGTATGGTCTTGAGAACATTATATTAATTAATAAGTAAAAAAACAAATAGGAACAGACTGCCTTCCTTTAATACTGGTCTTGCGTGAGTGTTACGTATGACAGTTGGCGTGTCTTTGTCCAGTCGCAACAACAAGTTTGGTCTGAAGGTGGCGTTGGATGACGTCGATGGTCAAGCAGAAGGTGAACTGTTTTGGGACGACGGCGAAACAACGGGTATGGCCAGTTTGAACGTATAATAATATTATCAGTAATAATGTAATGATAATGATAGTGATGATAATAATAATAATATAACAACAGTAATGGCATTATTGGAACAATAAAAACAATGACAATGTTTCACCCTGTTTGTACATAACTCTCCGACGTGAAACTGGATATGAAACACCACGCCGGATTTAGGACTGTAGGGGCCCATTGGTAGTGATTGGCCGGGTAATACTAGTTCTCACACATTCCTACCTTATACAATAGGGACTTCACAGCAAATTACGACGTTTGTTCCTTTAGAGCTCCATTTGCATTATAATGAAGCAAAAAGTTACGTCTAAAAAGGTTTCGACCGGAAAGAAAATACCCCAAAAGCGGTAGCGTCCATAGCTATTATATGGCAGGGACCGCTGGGCAACTCCGCAGTCTGCCCTGCCATAAATCCGGCAGTGATGAAGCAAAATGGTGCTGTTTCACGTACCTTTGACTAAACATTATATATATATATATATATTATATATATGCTCCATATTTATGAAGATAATTTTTTCTTCAGACACCTACGAAAACGGGGACTATTACTTTGCATACTTCCACGCTGAAGGGGTGAGTTCTGGCGTCCTTTTTGCAAATTAGTAATATTATTACAAACACAATTTCAAGGATTGACACAGTAAGACGCAGCCTGATATTGATTGAGCGATCTAATTCCTTGTGTTGAAATTTTATAGAACAAAATGCAGATGTTGATCCAGCAACGATCAAACAAGGCAGCAATAGATGGACAGCATCTGGACGCGATTGACGTCATGGGTGTGTCACGCGCAGACTTTGTATACGTGAATGATGTCATCCACACAAATTTCACTTTCCACAACGGCTCACAGGTGCGTGTCTGATTGAATTAATAATTTAAAAATAATAATAATTACGAGAAAACACAAAGATATAGTTGCAACTATGTTGCCGTGTATGTTCTGTATGTGTTATTTTGTTTGTATTTAGATATTACGCCTTCAAAATCTCAGCCTTCCTATGACTACGGATTGCCATATCGAATGGAGGTAAGTCTAAGCGTCATAGCGACAATACGTTGTATGTCGCTACATCAATTTGACACCGGGCTGTGTCTATAATTATATAAAAACAACTAATAAATAACTAGTAAGACAGAACTTGAGAATGAGCAAGTTTCAAGATGACAGACGGCGTTTATACTAACCAACATAACGGTGACGATGACTCAAAATGAATTAGGACATATCGGGCTTCAAAGGCGATGGTGTGTACGTGATCATAATAAAATTAGATATACATTATATATATGTATATATATATATATATCGTTCGCTCCGTGATTTAATAACATCTATTATACATAAAAAGTATAACTTTGGGGACAGTTTGGCAGCATCTACCAGGTGCAGAGGTCTACCCGACTCTTCTGTATGCATTCGCTTCCTTGAACCATAGGCCTCTGTTCTACCATTTGCGATGTATTAAGACATTAAGATAGCTCATTAGATTCATTGACTACGATACCCGATACGCTTTTCTACCTGTCAGAGAAAGATGAAACAGTGGGCGTATTGAGTGGTGAGCAACTCTCCAGAGTGCGCCAATGTTAACGACCAAAAACTGTAATGGTGATAGCTAATGCCACTGGTTTTTGCTCCAATATCAGGTGTAAGCTAGTGTCCATAATGCTCTTCAGGAGTTCTCGCAAGCCAACGAGAGAGGAGACTTTACGCGTCGACTGTTGTCCGGAAGACTGTAGCAAGGACATGTGTCTTGTGAAGGGTTGCCTGTGGGCCGAGCCACGAAACACCGTCGGCGTGCCTGCCTGCTACATCAATATGTAAGTCCGTCTGTCCATTACCCTACCTGTGTTGTGCGCAGGTAGTATAGTTCCTTCTGCGCTACTTCCATATAGACACAATTTGTGTGTGTGTGTATGTTATGATTTTATATATAATTATTTATTTATTTGCAATCGTGTGATTGAATAAACTAAAAATTTGCATGCGTGCCTGCATGTGTGCGTGTGTGCGTGTGTGCGTGTGTGCGTGTGTGCGTGTGTGCGTGTGTGCGTGTGTGCGTGTGTGCGTGTGTGCGTGTGTGCGTGTGCGCGTGTGCGCGCGTGCTTGAGTGCATGTCTGACGCACGTTTCTGACACCGTTGCAGACAAACCCACGGCTACGAGTTCTCCGGCATAGGGCTACTCTCTCGGAAGAACGGGTCGACGATGTTCGGCCAAGACGTCGACGACATAGGCATGCTCACTGAAATGTACGACCACGTATATCGATTCAAGGTGACTACACATAGCTAAGTCCCTACCTAATACACAAGACATAGGAACTTGTTGATATGGATGCTATAAAACCTCAGTGGTAAGTTAAAAGTTACAAATGGCAAAATACAATATACTCTTGTTATACACATGTACTGTCCATAATTACGATGTTCAGTTTTTTCTATGCAATTGCTATGACAATAGTCATGGACATTATCTAAACATATCTAAACGTGTATGCGGTAAACCACCGTGTAAATGATTTAAAACAAATATATATTAGATTACAAATTAACATAATGTCAAAAAAGAAGAGTACCCTTTTTATTAGTCAAAGTGGTCATAATTCTGATGTGGTCTGAGCTCAGAGTTATTCACAGGCCAATTTTCCATTATCATTTTTGCGGACTGGGAAATACGGAGTGTTCGCTTAGAAGACATGATCTTTATATCTTGACGGTCGTTAGGCGTTCGCGTGTAATTGGTTGTCTGTGTGAAGTTACATATATATGAAAATGTGTTTTCTTTTAGTTATTTGATCCAAAAAGTGAGCGGTACGAAGTACCCGTGGCTCTTTCGCTATCTCCAACGAAGAAAAAGGAGTTTTCCGAAAATGTAAAATTGGATTCGTTCACTTTTACGTTGAGCAGAGCAGACGAGGAATGGGGATCTATGTTGTAAGTGAACTACGTCTTGTTGTGTGTCTTTGTATCCCGTTAACGCCCAAACATGTATTTGCGTACATCCACGCATGCACGAACGCACGCACGCACACACACACACACGCTCTCTCTCTCTCTCTCTCTCTCTCTCTCTCTCACACACACACACACACACACACTCGCACACGCGCTCACACGCCCACACGCCCACACGCGCACATGCGCACACGCGCACACACGCCCACACGCACACACGCGCACATGCGCACACGCGCACACACGCCCACACGCACACACGCACACAAACACACACACACACACACACACCTCTCACACATGCACGAACGCACACAAGCACGCAAACAAAACAAAAATTAAACTGAATATTTGAAAACATTTAACCACTAGGGGAACATTCTTTCAACCTTTTAGATGGAACACATCCTTTGGTGCCGTCACATTCTCAGACAAGTTCCTGCAGTTGACGGTGGGTGTCGCTTCACCGAACATTTATGGGTTCGGGGAACATGGGCGTACTCGACTCAAACACGGGCTCCAGTACCAAGTCTGGCCAATGTTCTCTACACACCAGAATGTTACAGTAAGTCCTTGCCATGCTATACGTAGTCAGCCTGTTCCAGGTTGTTATTTGTTATTTAATACAGTGTTCTTAAGACGATAACAACTGTGTTGAAGGCATACTGCCCGCCAAATAGTGATTAATAATTTGGCTAAATCCGGGTAAAGAAACAGACTGTCTACCTTTAAAGCAACCTTGTCTTTTCCATTATCCGGAATCGTGTTGTGGGGCACGACGAGGTAAACGTACTAAAAGGTATATAGGCAAGACAAATGAAGCGAAGTTCACTGAATCAACTGTACTTTATCCAACTCGCTGTATTCGCCGAGCTTGATAGTGGGAACCACACAACATCAAAGGGCAATGGTCTACGGTCAGCCCTGCACACGCACGCACGCCCACACGCACGCACACACACACACACACACGCACAAACAAACAAACACACATACGTACACGCACGCACATACGCACACACGGACGCATGCACACGCACAAACAAACAAACACACACACGTACACACATGTACACATACTTGCACATACATACACGCACGTACACGCATGTACACACACACACGTACACAATCGTACACACACGTACACACACGTACACACACGTACACACACATACACACACGTACACACACGTACACACACGTACACACACGTACACACACGTACATACACGTACACACACGTACACACACGTACACACACGCACACACACGTACACACACGTACACACACGCACACACACGCACACACGCTATAGTTATATTTAATATTATATGTCTTACCTTGACTCCTACGATGTCTACCTGTGTGCCAACAGACGGGTGCCGGTCTGCCCGGCGTGCAGCCGTTCTACCTGTGTGTCGAGGCGAGCGGCAAGGCTCACGGGGTCCTGCTTCTCAACAGCAACGCCATGGGTAAGCACCGCCTCCAGAGGGCAGCATCCGCACACACCTGTTGATTTATAAATGATTAGCGTGCACCCATTCACGGAGCTAGAAACTATACATTGCAGTTATCGTATACCTGACAACTTTTTGTTGTTGAAATCCGGGAGATTAATCAGTGGTTCAGCACGCTTCCTGTGTCGCGATGTCTCGGAATATTACACCAGACACGCGGGAGGAGTGCTGTTGGAGATTATCGCCGGAAATTCAGCGGTTCAGCACGTCTCCCGCGGTGTCGCGCTGTCTCGAGGACGGGGAGAGGTGCTGTTGGAGATATTCAGAGAAAATCCGGCATATTTGCCTGTATTACGGAAGACTAGGAGATACACCCAAAGTCCATTTCACTGTAGAGTTGGCTGGTATATTATCACCATAGCATTCTTTTAATCTTACCATTGTTTCCGTTTACCATTTCATTTCTGCACTCGTCCATTATGGCGTGTAAAATTACGTCCGGGTAAAACGAAAATATATCCACAGTGGCGCCGTCTGGAGAGTAGTAGCGTAGTTAACTGATAACTATATATTTTCTTAATTACTTTACTAATTGGTAGACCAGTGGTCGATGTTCAAAGGAGGTATTAAACACGGAAAGAGGAAGTGGAACTCGGCATTTGTAGGGAGAAGAAATTGCCAGACTTACCCGTAAGTTAAGGTATTAAAGAAATTCAACAACGTCTACATCGTTAACGGGAAGAACCAGTCGATACACAATCCCGTGGTCTTGTTAAGATCGCTGTACAAAGCCATGAGCTTCACATGACAAATAAACAAGTAAACCTCTGGCTTATGAAGAGTCCAACAATCGTTTATATTTACATAGGCCCTATAAGCCGTCCTTATCATAAATCAGTGTTTTTTTTAAATATATTCACCCTAATAGCATTAATACATAATACAATCATTTAAACCATTCATTGATGTATTGCCAAATGTGTAGGTGACTAATTTCTCCTACAAGTCTTTCTTCTGCTAATGTTGTTTTGTTCCTTCTGTTTCGACCACCATCTTTGAATTTGAAAACAAAAGTATTCTTAAACATTGAATGTAACACGACTTCTAATTTCCCTCTTAATCTCCTGATATATTAATTTTGTAGTGTTGTCAAACAAAGTTATCTTGGCCTTCTTCCATAACCGGAGTTTCTCCATTCTGGACTGATATTAGTCGTTCTTCGTTGTTGGTTTGTCCTTTCTAGCTTAGCTGTGTTCTTGCAATATGGCCGCCACGCTTTTATGCTAAATTCCGAATGAGATATTTTAGCTTACATGTAAACAACGCTCTATTGTCATCTTCCGCTAGAGGTGCTCCTGCAGCCAACACCTGCTGTCACCTACCGGACGACAGGGGGCGTCCTAGATTTATATATTATAATCGGGGACAATCCAGAAGAAGTAATTCAGAGATACACAAAGGTACGTAGATAGCAATTAAGCAAATGGTAATTAGTAGTCATTCAGTGCCGCATATATGTTTAATACACGTTATGACGATTACGAGTATACCTATTATTATATTATTATTATTACTACTACTATAATTATTATGAATGACATAATTAGTATTTTCAGTAGTAGTAGTAGTAGTAATAGTAGTAGTAGTGGTTGTTGTTGTTGTTGTTGTTGTTGTTGTTATTGTTGTTGTTGTTGTTGTTTTTGTTGTTGTTGTGGTGGTGGTGGTGGTGGTGGTGGTGGTGGTGGTGGTGGAGAATGTGGTGGTGAATGTGGTGGTGGATGTGGTGGTGGATGTGATGGTGAATGTGGTGGTCGATATGGTGGTGGATGTGGTGGTGGATGTGATGGTGGGTATGATGATGGATGTGATGGTGGATGTGATGGTGGATGTGATGATGGATGTGATGATGGATGTGATGGTGAATGTGATGGTGGATGTGTTGGTGGATGTGATGGTGAATGTGATGGTGAATGTGGTGGTAGATGTGATGGTGAATGTGATGGTGAATGTGGTGGTGGATGTGGTGGTGGATGTGATGGTGGATATGATTATGGATATGATGATGGATGTGATGGTGGATGTGATGGTGGATGTGATGATGGATGTGATGATGGATGTGATGGTGGATATGATGGTGGATGTGATGGTGGATGTGATGGAGGATGCGATGATGGGTGTGATGGTGGATGTGATGGTGGATGTGATGGTGGATGTGATGGTGGATGTGATGGAGGATGTGGTGGTGGATGTGATGGTGAATGTGGTGGTGGATGTGATGGTGAATGTGGTGGTGGATGTGGTGGTAGATGTGATGGTGGATATGATGATGGATGTGATGGTGAATGTGGTGGTGGATGTGGTGGTGGATGTGATGGTGAATGTGGTGGTGGATGTGGTAGTGGATGTGATGGTGGATGTGATGGTGGATGTGATGGTGGATGTGATGGTGGATATGATGATGGATGTGATGGTGAATGTGGTGGTGGATGTGATGGTGGATATGATGATGGATGTGATGGTGGATATGATGATGGATGTGTTGGTGGATATGATGATGGATGTGATGGTGAATGTGGTGGTGGATGTGGTGGTGGATGTGATGGTGAATGTGGTGGTGGATGTGGTGGTGGATGTGATGGTGGATATGATGATGGATGTGGTGGTGGATGTGATGGTGGATGTGGTGGTGGATGTGGTGGTGGATGTGATGGTGGATATGATGATGGATGTGGTGGTGGATGTGATGATGGATATGATGATGGATGTGGTGGTGAATGTGGTGGTGGATGTGGTGGTGGATATGATGATGGATGTGATGTTGAATGTGGGGGTGGATGTGATGGTGGATGTGATGGTGGATGTGATGGTGGATATGATGATGGATGTGATTGTGGATGTGATGGTGGATGTGATGGTGGATGTGAGGATGGATGTGGTGGTGGATGTGGTGGTGGATGTGGTGGTGGATGTGATGGTGAATGTGGTGGTGGATGTGGTGGTGGATGTGATGGTGGATGTGGTGGTGGATGTGATGGTGAATGTGGTGGTGGATGTGGTGGTGGATGTGATGGTGGATGTGGTGGTGGATGTGATGGTGAATGTGGTGGTGGATGTGGTGGTGGATGTGATGGTGGATGTGGTGGTGGATGTGATGGTGGATGTGGTGGTGGATGTGGTGGTGGATGTGATGGTGGATGTGGTGGTGGATGTGATGGTGAATGTGGTGGTGGATGTGGTGGTGGATGTGATGGTGAATGTGGTGGTGGATGTGGTGGTGGATGTGATAGTGGTGGTTGTAGCCGTCGTCGTCGTCGCAGTACATTAATGAACAAGAATACGAAAATATTACACACCATTTTATTGTTATTTGCAAACGATCAGTCTAGTTCTTTCTCGCTCCAGATGATAGGTCGGCCAGCCATGCCGCCATATTGGTCCCTCGGCTACCACGTGTCCTGCGACGGCGTGGAAAACTTGGAACAATTACAACAACTGGTCACCAGGACAATGACGTCCGACATCCCACTAGACGTACTGCATCTTCACCGAGACACTTACGACGGATACAGAGATTTCACCTGGGACGAGCAACGATTTCCAGAGTTTCCAAATTACGTCAAAGAGTTACAAAACCAACATGTCAAAATTGTGGTGGACTTGGTAAGTTAACATGGCTCTGATATAAAGCGTATCGGTACTTTGAAAGTGGGTTTTTACGTGGCTTTGGTGTAGGCTAATTGTGAAAGAAATGGCTGGACTGTTACAGGACCCACATCTCCTCAGCAACGACAGTCGCTACCGACCCTTCCACGTCGGCGTCAACATGGACGTGTTCGTCAAGTGGCCCGCCGTGCACAACCCCGATCCCGAGTTTAATCCGAACAACATCTTATATGGCTGGGTAAGGTTCACACTCTGGTGATGATGATGATGATGATGTTGACGACGACGACGGTGATGATGTTGTTAATAATGATATAATAATAATAGAAACACGTCTATCGCTCCTACATTCTCGGAAAACCGAGCTCAGGGGCATATCGAAACAAAAGGGTTCAAAATAAGTAGACCCTATGTAATGTTAAATTGTCAACAGTTTCACGTACATTCTGTGAAGCTAAGGGTTGGTCTTCAGGTGACGAGAAATTTTACTATGTTTCCTACTGATCGAACACTGACAGCGAGTGAATTCCACTCCGTTGTGGCGGAAACCAAGAAGCCCTTTGCAAATAAAAATGTTAATGTAGTATGTCACCTTTCTGATTCCTTGTTTACTCAGACGGAGCTTTCGGCATCCTCTCGGTGCCTTCATCAACGTTGAACTAATTCACTTCCCGGTTATAATGTGACGTTGTTGGTGTTCATCAACACCATACATAAACAACATAAATATCACGAATGGACATGAAGACAGAGCAGATATTTTTTTTAAATAAAAGTAAGACGTAAAGGTAAGTTCATAAGATTATGTAGCGCGGTATCCAGTCTGTCAGATTGTCTACAGCACTTTACATTGCATTCCCTGGCAGATTTCTTCAATCGAACATCATCTTATCTGGGAAGTATTCAGCCACGATGCAATTATTGCGTGAAGGTTGTTTGTACACAAATACCCGCCACTGCCTACAGCCAAAAGTGACAATAAATAAAAGAATCGAGATCACCGAGCAACTCCTCTTGCCAAATAATATCGCACACGTTCATTTATTTTGATATCGACCACAAAATTATAAAATGGGAATTTCAGTAGTAAAATATACTGCTGACAAACGTTGCGGTAGTTTTGTCGGACCAAACAAATGTCGACGACTATATGTTGGACTTGTCATACTATTTGCAGACTTGGCCTAAAGGCAAAGTTGCACTTGTCGACTTCTTCAAAGAGAATGCGACTTTGTTCTGGAAGAGCATGGTCGGTGAATATCACGAGTCGTTCCCCTTTGATGGCGTTTCTCTGGTGAGTAAATATACTACGGATCTAGTGATAGATGGTGTGTGTTTGTGCGTGCGCGCGTGTGTGTGTGTGTGTTTGTGTGTGCGCGCGCGCGCGTGCGTACAAGCGCGCTTGTATGTGGCAGAGAGTGTGTGTGTTTGTACATAAATGTGCGTGTGTTTATGCGTGTGTGTGTGAGTGAACGAATGCTGCCACCCACTCACATACACGCTTTCATGCGCACATACACGCATACGGATATAAATACACACACACACACGCACGCACGCACGCACGCACACACACACACACACACACACACACACCACACGGCGAAAGTTTAGTTATTGTCCTTGATACAGTGATTAAATCCAACATGTCCTTTTGTGCGCGCTGAAAAAGTTGTACACAGGCGTTGGCCGTGAGAGGCACACACACGCACGCATGTATGCACAATAAAAAAATTGTCTCATAGAAGTAGCAGATCAACATTAACGTCATGTGTTCAGGAGATGAATTCCCCTGCCAACTTGGGAACAAACAAAGACAGAGCTTCCACGTGGCCGAAAGGCGACAAACCCTACTGGACGCTGAAGTGTCCCAGTAACATATGGGACGACCCGCCGTATACACCACGTACGTACATGTCCCAGCCGTACATATCACGTACGTACATGTACCCATCGTACACACCACGTACCTACATGTACCCGCCGTACGCATCACGTACGTACATGTACCTGCCGTACACACCACGTACGTCCGATTACAGACACGTACTCACCGATATATTGTTTAGCATCTAAATACTTACGTAGTTCTTTACTGAATATCATTTTCGTGTTTGTTTGTTTTACAAACTTGAATACCTTTAAATAAGTTAATATTACATTTTATTATGCGTGACGTCACACCCCATGTTAGGCAAACAAGTCCAGTCATACGCCATGTTACGGGGTTATGCTTAGTTAACTATGCTAGCTAAACTATCGTGACGTAAATATTTGTAATTACGAAAATTATTCATTCTCGCGAGCCACTTCCGTGTTTTGCTTGGGAGAAAGGGCAGAGCTAGTGTAGTCAGTTACTACCCCTGCATTGCGAGGAAGCCGTAGCTCAATGCCTCCTTAAATACGCATTTAATGCATCCACATATATATATGCTATTTGTCTGCCAGGGTCGCTGTCTAGAAGTCGTCTCTCGGACGGGACCATCTGCATGGTGGCGACCCACAGAGACTCCAACAGACGTCACTACGATGTGCACAACTTGTACGGGCTGAAGCAGGCCGCGCCCTCACTACGGTAAACTTGTACGGGCTGAAGCAGGCCGCGCCCTCACTACGGTAAACTTGTACGGGCTGAAGCAGGCCGCGCCCTCACTACGGTAAACTTGTACGGGCTGAAGCAGGCCGCGCCCTCACTACGGTAAACTTGTACGGGCTGAAGCAGGCCGCGCCCTCACTACGGTAAACTTGTACGGGCTGAAGCAGGCCGCGCCCTCACTACGGTAAACTTGTACGGGCTGAAGCAGGCCGCGCCCTCACTACGGTAAACTTGTACGGGCTGAAGCAGGCCGCGCCCTCACTACGGTAAACTTGTACGGGCTGAAGCAGGCCGCGCCCTCACTACGGTAAACTTGTACGGGCTGAAGCAGGCCGCGCCCTCACTACGGTAAACTTGTACGGGCTGAAGCAGGCCGCGCCCTCAATACGGTAAACTTGTACGGGCTGAAGCAGGCCGCGCCCTCACTACGGTAAACTTGTACGGGCTGAAGCAGGCCGCGCCCTCACTACGGTAAACTTGTACGGGCTGAAGCAGGCCGCGCCCTCACTACGGTAAACTTGTACGGGCTGAAGCAGGCCGCGCCCTCACTACGGTAAACTTGTACGGGCTGAAGCAGGCCGCGCCCTCACTACGGTAAACTCTTGCTACAGGACAATGTGTATAATATCATTGCACTAAATACAGTGCAAACGAACACGTCAGTCGTCTGTGGTAAAAGGACAAAACTACCTGAGCCTGAGTCAATTACTCAATTATTTCAACACAAACATTGCACACTATCAGCTCTATATGTATGCGTGAGTGAGTGAGTGAGTGAGTGAGTGAGTTAGTGAGTGAGTGAGTGAGTGAGTGACTGAATGAATGAGTGAGTGTGATTGAGGGTGTTAGTGCGTGCGTGCTTCAGCTCGCTTGCGCGACTGTATTAGCTGATTACATCACACAACTTTACCTAGGTCGTTACGCTGAGCTGGGTATTCGTTTATGATATCATGTATGGCACACGTGCATGGGAGATCGGGGCTGGTTTGAAGTCGTATCACAATGACTCTACTAGTTCGTAAGATGCTCCTCTTCCAGGGCTGTGCGATCCAGTACGGGTAGGCGTGGGCTATTGCTCAGTCGCGCCACCTACCCAAGCAGTGGCCAGTACGGCGGCCACGTGCTCGGAGACAGCTTACCGACATGGCGACATATGAGGCAATCCATTATCGGTACGGCCCAAGATTGGCATATCGCCGCGACATGATAAGTTTAGGTTATTTGTGTCAGTAAAAGACATTAAGTTTCTTTTGCAATTAGAACAGTCGAACGACTACCCACACAAGTAAAGTATTAAAAGATAGACAACTAATATTGTAAATGCAAATAGTATCCTAATGCGATAAAGAGTAGATTGGTAAAAGAAAGAGCAGGTTGCACATCTATTATGAGAACTGGATACACTCTTGATAAACCAATGGCTGCCTAGTCCACTTCTAGTCCGAGGTTATATACATGTGCTTTAGATGGCAGTCTTGTTAAACCTTAGACCGCTAACGTCCAACAGCCATTAACTAAGTTAATACTATACAATTTGGCCGTAAATTAGTGTACCACCTGTGTTGTAGGTGTTCTTGAATTCAACCTCTTTGGGATTCCGCTCGTAAGTGACCATGTTTACTTCTTTTTAGTTCGCCGCACCTTTGTCAAAATTCTCATTGACTGCTTAAAACAAAGTTGTAATTACTAGTTATATAACTGATGTTATTCACTCGTTGATATTATCAGTTACTTTGATGGAATTGGTGATTTTTTAAATAATATTACTGTATACCAGAATTTATATTATAACAAAACGTTCAAGTCCGATATGTACATAAATCAATTAAACGAGGCTTCCTTCACTGATGACAACCTTATCCAACTTTGATATTGGTGCCGGGTTTATGCTTGTGTACGCTGAACTTACATTGTTATCCATTGTATGCTTTCACTGTAGCAGGATCAGTGCATAGAATATATAAATTAATACGTTAACATTGGTTATAGTCTAGCAATGTCTCATCACTGGTGCCCAAGTCCACTCACCTCTTTCTGAGTTCATTCGCTTCAGTAGACCATTAGTTTATTATCTTTCAATTGGCGCTGTGTATAAAAACGAAGGTACTTAATTTAAAGTTAATTACTTTCGTGTACCCGATATGCTTTTTTTCGGTGAAAAATAAAAAATTGGCAGGTTGAGTGATTAACAACCCGCAACCCTCAAGATGGCGCCACTGTCAACGAGTTTAAACATTACAATAATGTCGGTAACCATCGTTTGGTGCACCAGCGATGGGTGTAGACATAATGTCGATAACCATCGTTTGGTGCACCAGCGATGGGTGTAGACATAATGTCGATAACCATCGTTTGGTGCACCAGCGATGGGTGTAGACATAATGTCGATAACCACCGTTTGGTGCACCAGCGATGGGTGTAGACATACTCAAGTAATGGCATAAAACTAATACTTGATGTAATTCCCACCAGAAAATAATTTATGTATGAGTTATGTTCTTGTGACTAGGTTGGCGCTGACATCTGCGGCACTAAGGGCAATGTGTCGGCCGAGTTATGTGACCGCTGGCACCAGCTCGGCGCGTTCTACCCACTAGCACGACACCACAACGCCGCCAGCAGTGCCGTGCGTAGCAAAGTTTACTTAGGCTTAGACACATTCCGGATTCCGGGCAGAGAAAATAAAAAAATGACGTTGTCGTTTATGGCTTTTGCAATATCTACAGTTTAAAAACACGATTGCCAATGGTAACTATGAATAATAGGAGATGCAATTTGGTGTATTATTTATATGTCCGTATGAACAAGTGTGCTAATAATAAAACTTATCACGTAGTCATGTGTCTGAACATACAAGAGAACTCACATACAAAAAGGATTCATTTTCCATCTGCCATGTAGTACCATCGTCCAACGATGTAAGAGAATACGGACGTGATTGCATAGACGAGATGCCCGCAAACCGGCACCCCGGTATTAATGTCCCTTGGTATAGACTAAGCCAGACTGTCATGATCGTAGTAGACTCTTCTGGAAGGATGTCAATGTCCTTGTTCACCACTAAAAAGTAAACAATGGTGCAGCATCTTCATCCAGATTAATCGACCACATAACAATGCGTCACAAATGACACCTCCGCCATCTTAGAACATACATAATCAGTTGTTTGTAACATTAAACGGACCTGTTTGTTAATTATATTACCATTTTGATCAACATTAATAATTACTATGTTCGTTAATAATGAAAATGGTCTGCCTATATATGGTTTGTTTACAGGAGCGAGACCCGAATTCTTTCGCAGCGACTGTTAGAAATTCCATACAAGATGCTCTCTCAACTCGATACCGTCTGCTGCCCTACCTGTACACACTGTTTTATTTCGCACACACCAGGGGCAGCACAGTCGCGCGTCCGTTGTTCCATGAGTAAGATGACATTCAACTCGCCCAACCTTTAGTAACATATCTGTCTAGGATTAGAAATATGGAGTTGCAACTGACACATTGCACACTCACCATAAACAACATACGTCGGACATAGTAAAGCATTTACTGTAATGTTAAACATGTTATGATAAGTCTGTTTGCTGTCTATCCCCAGTACGAACGCATATCTGTATGATAGTCACATAAACATAGTCACATATCATGTAACTAGGGTATTACCAAAAAGATATTACCATTAGATGAATCCACGACAATTATTGTCCAATTCCTTTTTGGGGATGTGTGCCTTCCCTTTGCATATATACCAGGTAGAATGGACAAACGGCTTCTAGTGTCTCTTGAAAAAGTGGAGAAATAAGTTGTCAATGTTTCGAAACGACGGTAGGTGTAAATGAACCACTTTCTTCTCGAACTGCAGCCTGGTGTCCTAACCAAGGGAACAATGCACCCCGCACGTTTTATAATACAGACTGGTATAAACTAAGATTCATTGTTGATCACGGCATGAACTTGGGGTTTCTACCACGCAGATACCCGCATGATGCACAAGCACTTGACATCGACCGTCAGTTCTTGTGGGGTTCGGCACTTCTCATATCGCCTGTTCTCGATGAGGTACATTTTTGTATAAATGAATGAATGAATGAATAAATAAATGAATAAATTAGTAAATTAGTGAATGAACTAATTTCAACTCAATATACGAATTAATGTACGAATGAATGAACGAAGGAAGGGACGAAAGAACGGATGAATTAATATTTTATAATTTTCAAGAAAAGCAATACTTATAATGTTTGCCCTTTTTAATTAATTTAATAATAATAACAATATATCCAGAATGTATAGCCACGATGATGCGTGAATTAAAAAGTGAATAACAAAAAAATATGTGTTTAAATACATTCAACTTGTGGCGTTTATCTACGTTGAGGAAATGAACGTAACTTGAACAATAAATGTTATGTTAATCTGTGTCCGAGATGACAACGAATATAAATAAACGCACGGCAACATTTCAATTGAGATGTAATTCATTTTTGTAAAAACAAATCCATTAAGCTTCAGTTTTGTTTCAAATGTTGGTGCGATATTCGTTGAACCAACATTTCTTCTTAAATGCTTTGATTTGCACAATGTTCTCTTCTTCATCATAGTTTAGAGCTACCTTGTCAGTTCCGTTCCGAGAGGTGGCAATTATTAGCAGGAAATTCACCGAATGATTTCGCTTATGGACTTGAGTGTGGAATCCAGGTCGCGGTCCCAAATCCAGGAAGTTGCGGTTACTTCGGGCTTATTAAACGCAATTTGGCGGACAATGCCCCTTCAACATTATTTACTCTAGTATCAAGAAACGTTACAAATTAGGAACAGACAGCGTCGGTTGAATCCGTTTTATTATTTAATATTCAGTTGAGAGAGTACTGTTTGCGTTAGCATCTAACAGCAGTGGCACTGACATTGTTTCAGGGTCACACTGAAGTGTATGCCTACGTACCGACAGACAGGTGGTTCTGCTACTACACGGTAGGGGGCAGCTTCTGTACTCTCTGGGTGGCGTAATACGTAAAGCCACTGATCTAAATTATATATCTTAGTATAGGTCAGCATAGGCGGATCCAGGGGAGCCTGCCCTACACTCTTGGAAATGTGCCCCGTGTCCCCATTCATGCCCCCCCCCCCCATTTCCGATGTCACCAGTCGAGCCGAGACAGCGGGGAGAAGTTACGGCGCAGCAGCAAAAAAATGTCTACACCATTTGGTTCTACCGCCAGTGGATGATTATATGCCCCCCCCCCCAGATTACCCTCTCTGGATACGCCCCCAGTCACTGGTTCAATCTGATCCCAGCGATGTTCTTAAAATATAATATTTTACTAAAATAAATAAAGATCAACGTTTCAAGCATATACGTTGAAGGAATTCTTTGAACACGATAACACCATTTCATTTTACAACGTGTATTAAAAAGAAGAATGTACAATGATTTGTATTACGATACACCGTTGGTTGAACATTTTATATAACTAAAATATCTTAATTCTCAAAACCTTTCCAGTTTAATGTTTATCAACATTAGCAGCGGTGTACCTTATGTTTTAGTATTGATTGCAATACTGTATGTGTCGCCTCAAAAGTTACAAAACGGGAATTTTTACATACAAAACACATCATCCGATAGGAAATATTATATTTCACCTTCAAATTGGAAGATTAGTAGGATTGTCTTTAACTGAAGTAAAGCATTTATCTGAATGTATTGTATGTATGTACCAAGTTGTTGGTGTGCATCTCAGCATGTTTTCCAGGGCGAAGAGGTGACACGGACGGGGCAGGTGACGTTGATTGACGCACCGCGAAATCACCTCCCACTTCACGTGAGAGGAGGGTACATCCTGCCAGTGCAACAACCGGGCAATACAACTCACCACAGGTAGGATACGGCGGTGAAAGGTCAATGTTTCTTGCACAAATGCAACTTTACCGTTTAGTTATTCATGTGAGGTTAAACTGAAACGAGCTTTTGTTGGTCGAATCCGCTTTTGTGTCGAAGTGTGAACGATTGTGTTCACCCAACGTTGCCTCCGTTCACGCACCTGCGCTAACGGATGCACGCAATGGTGGCATTGTGAATACGACTCGTGTTCGCGCAATAATTGGAGCGGGGCTGAATGGCACTCATATCTATTTTGAATTGGTCTTCGCCTGAATACGCCTGTCTGGCGAAATGTACTGTTTTATCGAAACGTGATACAGTACAAGAACAGGACAGTTAATGTGGCTTTAAAAGAAACAACACGCACGGCATTACAATATCCTGCATTGCTACAAGCAAACATGTAACTGTTAGATCTGTGTAATGGATGTACATTAGCTTACACTTACACCCACCCGTGAAACAACACGCCACTTGTTTACATCAGCGCCCACTGCTAAATTGATCGTCACTCAATAGAAAAGCCCTACAGAAAGTCCATGCATAGCATAAACACGCAACTGAATCACTCTAAGCAACTATCGTTGTATTTTCCAAAGTACTTCGCCAATTGATAGATCAGGGGCAATGGTCCAAGCAAGTGAACGAAAATAGAGAGAGGCGAATGGACGTCGGCGCCTCGGAGAAGATACATTACTTAAACATTAGCATGTTAATATATAGATGAGTTTATATGGGTATCATGTCTTAGTAACGATGCGGATATGTTTGTGTTTCAGTCGTCTCAATCCGTTCGGACTAATAATCGCACCAGACGAGTCAAACAGGGCCCAGGGTAACCTCTTCTGGGACGACGGCGATTCCATTGGTCAGTGCCTAGCTACCTAGGCAAAAATACTCACTGCAATTTTGTTTTCGATGTTTACAAACACTCCTCCTGTTGGCTTATACTCTTGTTTCTATAACTTGTCAAAGAATGATTATCATATGAAGCCATCCTGGCGAATGGCAAAATCCATGGTAAGATTAATACTTAGATACGAAAACAAAATATGTAGTAGATGATTTAAAAGTACTTCCTCTATTATATTTTCCCGCTGGTTTATTTTGAAATTAATTTAGCAAAAACAAACCTACATATTATCTATCTCGGATATGTTAACTTGTGTGTGCAACGTATGTCTGTATACCTTGTTTCTAAAAATCATTGGACAAACTACTACCTTATTGCCCCAAAATTCATTCAAGCGATTTTCAAACGTTGAATCTCCACATGAATGCACCATTTAAATATGCACACGTTTCTATGTTGATGTTGTCGGCTTCCTACGCTCCCCCCAAAATCATCATCATCATCATTGGGCAGCCATATGTTCCTGTGATTGGGCGAAGGCCTCAGCATATCGTTTCCAAATCTGTCTGTCTTGCGCTATATTCTGCCAGATGGTGCCATACCAGTATTCGTCTAGTTCGTCTCTCCACCGTCTCGCCGGTCTTCCTCTAGATCGTTTCCCTTTGTAAGGTCTCCAGGTTGTGATACGGGATGCCAGTTGGTTATCTCGTAGTCTGCTGATGTGCCCTGCCCAGGTCCACTTCTGTCTTCTGATTTGTTCTATCACGTGTATGACGTTTATCTTCTCTCTTACCCAGATTTTTGTTTTTCTCTCCAGATATGTGATGCTAGCGTGTTCTTTGCCTGGATGGTGAGCGTCCATGTCTCCGCGCCGTATATCATCGATGAAAGTACGCATGAGTTGTAGACTTGTCTGTTCAAGCAGGTTCCAAAGTTATACTTTCCGTGTTTGGCGAATGCTGTCCAGCCGGCGGTGATTCTTCTTTGAATCTCCTTGTCTTGATTCTTGTTTTTGATACTGTATCGCTATCCCAGATAGACGTAGCTTTCAACGTTCGCTATCTGCGTGGTGTTGATATAATATATTGGTGTGTGTCAATTTCTAGCATCACTTTTGTCTTTGAAATGTTCATCTTCAGACCTTGTTTTTCACTTTCATCAACTAGCTCCTGCAGCATTTTTTTTAGTTCTTGCGGTGTAGTAGCGCATATGAATACGTCGTCGGCGAAGCGAAGATGACTGAGATATTCTTCATCTATCCTCAAGCCTCTGGTTTCCCAGGTCAATCTTCGGAGTATGCTATCGAGCGTTGCCGTAAACAGCTTGAGCGATATGGTATCACCCTGTTGTACTCCTCTCTTGATGTTGATCTTGTTTCTCTTTTTGTGTAGGTGGACTGTCATTGAGCTGTTAGTGTAGATGTCTTTCAGGAGTTAGATGTGCATGTCTCTTATCCCCTATTCTTGGAGGGATGTCAGTATTGCTTGAGGTTGCACCGAGTCGAAAGCGTTCTCGTAGTCGACGAAAGCGATGCAGAGCGGGATATTATATTCTCGGCACTTCTCTTTCAGTTGGTTTACGACGTGTATGTGGTCTGTCTTTGAGTACCTGCTTCTGAATCCTGCTTGCTCTCGTGGTTGATTTTCGTCTAGTGTCTTCTCTAGTCTATTCGTTAGTATCTCTGTGAGTAATTTGTAGATGTTTGATAACAGACGTATCGGTCGGTAGTTCTTTAAGTCTTTCTTATTTCCCTTCTTGAAGATTATCACCATCTTTGCGTCCTTCCAAGCGATGGGTATTTGTCTTTCTGATAAGCATTTAATATACAGCATAACCAGTGTCTTCGAGATGGTATCTTCTCCTGCTTTTAATGTTTCAACGTTTACATGGTCGTTGCCTGATATCTTCCCATTCTTCAAATCTCTTGGCGCTGCTTCCACTTCACATGGTGTTATCTCTGGTACCTCTTTCAGGGTGTGTGAATTATGGTACTCTGTTCACTGTCGTATAGCTTGGTGTAGAATTCTTCTATTCGTTCCATGATCATATCTTGGTCTTGTATTTCTCTACCCTGCTTGTCTAGAAGTGTAATCAGTCTGTCTCGGCCTAATGCCTGCGTTCTTCTAGCTTTCTTCAGGCTCTTTGATGCCATAATCGTTTCTCGTATGATCTCTTGTTTGTACTTTCTGATGTCCTCCTTTGCTTTCTTTTTGATGGTCTTGCATATTTCTGCGTACTCTATTTGTTTTTACGGTCGCCGTTATCCGCCATTTCTCGTCATTTCTTCATTAGTGCTCGTGTCGGTGACGATATTCTCGTCATTACATGCCTGTTGATAGCTTTGGCTACACATGTCGCACTTAGTTGGATCATCTCAGTGGTGTGTTCGCTCATGGTGTCGATGTCGTCTAGTTCCTGTAGAGTCTCGAATCGATTTCGCAGTTCGAGTTGGAATTCGATCTGTTTTGTTCCTATTTGTGTGGTATCTATACTTGGTGGTCACTTGTTTATCGACGTCTTCCTTTCAGCCTCGACGTCCAGTTTGATGTTGCTCATTACCATTTTGTGGTCACTGTTGACTTGGTTGATGACAGTTTCGTCAGTGACCATGTCTGGCCTGTTTGTCAGGATGCAGTCAATTTCGTTCTTCGTTTCTCCATTTGGGCTTTTTCACGTCCATCTTCTCCCTGCTCCACTTCGTCAACAATCATGTCACCGACTAACTCAGTGGGTTTGAAGGATAATTAATATAATCTCGCTGTAACATTGACAGAGTCAATGCTTGCATATTACATGCATAAGTATTCAAATATGCACACAGCATGCATGTCGATATTGTATTCTGTTTTTGCCTCATTTTTTCAGACACGATTATTAAAGGTCGTTACTGCTTTCTCGAGTTCGTCTACAATAAGGTATGTTGATTCTTCGTCAAAATTGCTTTTCTTTCATAGTAACCTTTTTTCTTGTTAATTTGTTTGCGTAATTTGCTTACGGATTGACATGTATCTTAATTCGGAATTTTGACTTGTATTAGCATATAGCTTTTCAAAAGCGTTTATTCAAACAAATCAAACAGTTCAAGTGTACAAGTGAATGAGACATACAAAACCTATGGGTGACAAGTTTGAAAGGAGAAGCATAGAAGTAGCATTACTTATAAAGGAATGCTTCTCCTTTGTTGACAATTTCTAGCAGCTTTTGTTTTACATGATGTTAAATTAATTAGTTATATACAACATGGCAAATACATTGAATTTGACCTCACAAATATAATGTATAATATATCAAATAAAATTATACGCTATGACAGTGGCTATGACATGAGACATTCTTAACTTCTGTTATGTCTTTCCACAACATATAAGATGAAATAAGATAAGGTATTCTTTATTGTCTCAGCTGAGAAAGGTGTCTTGTGTAGCACAGACGTGACTGCATTATACAAAAACATGCAATAAAACAGCAGATAAAATAAATAAATAAATAAACATTGTATACATTGTATGCTCATAATTTATTACACTATTGTGCGGAGACATGTCTAGTTAGTTGTGATGAATTAATTACTGGACATTCCATACTTTAAAAAGATTGTTACCCCTCAAGTATGACCGAATTGCCCCACAGGTTAAATACCGCTGCCCTGTGGATATACAAGTATATATAATGTATAACACTCACATACACGCGCGCGCACACACACAAACATAAAAATGCAAAAATACAAAAACACAAACACACACACACACACACACACACGCATTAGTTCAAATTACTTTTGACCTCTCACGTATTTTCTTTTAATATGGTATGTATCTCTTTAGTCTTTATAAATACAGTTCCACCTTACATCGCTGTCATTTCATTTTGTTTGTCATGTTACCTATATAACATATGTTACAGATTCATCAACCTTATAATTATCTGACACGTGTGCATGTGTTTTCATGAAGGATTCCATCTCGATGTCGTTCGTAAAGAACAGGTCGTCAGACTTGGCCGGATTAGTTCTCGACACGATTGAAATATTCGGCATGAGGAGTACACCAAGCGAGGTGACGTGTAACTGTCAGGCGACGTCACTGGTCTACAGCTACAACCCGCTAACAAAGGTGCTAACAATACAAGACTAACTTCTTGATCACCCCCAATGATCCTTTGCGTGGGTATAAAGGAACATATAGCAAGACATTCCGGTAATTTAATGTACCACGATGCGCTACCAATACAGGCCCGTGTAGTGCGTTTGAGGTTTGGGTTATCCTTTCCTTCTTACAAAACGACTAGTGAGCTTGATCTGCGCATGCATATATTTCTTTGAACCCTATTTGCACCCCACAAGCACCCTTAATTTCTTAGTGTGTGGTTCGAAGTAAGAGGTTTCCTTCTCCTGATCTCATAAATGTAAATGTTTTGGATCAACTCAGGTGACATGGAGTTAAATGGTTATAATTTATACAGCCAAAACACTTTCTTTGATAAGTTTAACCGCCTTGAACACATCGTCACATGCAAATCGGTACCGACATTACGTAAGACCACATTATTAGTATTATCTCATCCGCCGAGGTTAATTTGTTGACATTATATTTTGGAAATGTTCTTTATCCGCAGGTCCTGTTGATGGAGAATCTTGGTCAGCCAATGGACAAAGAGTTCACCATTAAGTTTGCGTAATCGCTATAACAGTGAAGAGCGGCTGGAACGAGAGAGCGTCGAGGCTGAACGTGTGTCAGCGACGCAAGTGTCAAACAACGTTAGCGAAATTGCAAGCGTCGTAGTTTCTATTTTTAAATAATGTTATGTACATTCTTGTAATGAGACAGCGCTATGCAACACACGTATCACAATAAGGAACCTTTTTCAGCGAATTGTTCCATTTCAAGGATACATACATATGTATATATATATATATATATATATATAAGCTATCTTTAAATTGAATAATTCGCTGACAAAAATGGCATTACAGTGATACGTGTGTTGCATAGCACTATCGCACTATCTATCACACACACACACACACACACACACACACACACACACACACACACACACACACACACACACACACACACACACACACACACACACACACACACACACACACACACACACACACACACACACACACACACACAAACGTACACACACACTATATATATATATATATATATATATATATATATATATATATATATATATAATTATATATATATATATATATATATATTAGATAGTGTTTTCATGTAATTGGTGTCTCTTCAATTGTCGATATGCTGACAGCACAGCCTGGGACGGACACATACTCCATGACAGGCTTTGCTGCCGTGAATGACTGGAAACAGTCGCCCTCGCGAAGTCTGGATTCGAGAATGTAGTAGCGTAAATATCCAAGCAGTGAATCTGGCAAACTGGCCACAATGGTGTGTAGACTATGAAACAGTCAACACTAGTTAACCAGGCAGCATTATTTTGCTTGCTTCTATAATTTCTATATTTGCTATTTGAGTTGTGAATTTTTTTTGAATTTATTTTTAATAAACACGGTTGTTCGATAGAATAAATTTTCGTGGTGTTATATTTACAATATGAGGCCTTTATATGCAGAATGCAGTGTATTCCGATTTGTGTATTTCTATATAAATCATGTTGTCCGTTGCATGTTGGTAATTGGTAGAGAGGAAAGTCGTTATTTCACCAGTCAACGCCGTGGCTTGCAGCGGATTTTGTTACAAAACACCATTGCTTCCGCCACTATCAATTTTATACTAACTGAATTAATATGATTTTGGCGCTTAACGCGTTTTTCGGATGAGCATTTCATTTACAAAATACACACCATTAATCATACACTACATAACAAGAAAGTAATATTGTAATGTTAATTAAACAGAAACCAACATTTCTGCTTCAAAGACATCTTAAATGTTGTTATTTACGACGAAGAGTTATGTACATGTTCCAACAGACATGGCCGAAGCACAAACAAAACACTCGGTTCGTAACCTTACGCATGCGCATCATGAGTTGCCATAAATGCAAACAATCCACATGTATTGTTGATGTCAAATATTTGGTGGGAAGACTGCAATCTCGGCAGGTTTCCGCTCACCGACACAAAAACTCATTCATAGTGATAGCGTCACATCGGCTCATCACGTCGACAAGGTCCGACGATTATTAAAAGCAAAAGTGAGTTCTTATACAGCGCAGTATCCAGTCCCTAGGACTGCTTAGAGCGCTCTGCATACCCTAGTAAACCTGTTCAATCGTAAATGAAACGCTTGTCTGAAATATGCCTATAGGTCCTGGTATCGATCCAATTTCTGAAAACATTCATGCATACGTTTTTACTATGGAATACTGATTATTATGTACACACGTATGATAATAGAAAACGCCACTGCACAAAAATAACCGCCACAACAAATATATTATTATGCAAAACTTGCAGGTGAATTACGCTGAAATGAACTCAGACCTGTAGGCTGTTGATGGAACACAGACATGACAGGAAAAATAACGACGGCGCTTACCTAACATACTCGGGAGACACGCTTACCTAACATACTCGGGAGACACACTTACCTTATATACTCGGGAAACACGCGTACCTTACACACTCGGGAGACACGCTTACCTTACCCACTCGGGAGACACGCTTACCTTATACACTCGGGAGACACGCTTACTTTACACACTCGGGAGACACGCTTACCTTATACACTCGGGAGACACGCTTACCTTATACACTCGGGAAACACGCGTACCTTACACACTCGGGAGACACGCTTATCTTACACACTCGGGAGACACGCTTACCTTACACACTCAGGAAACACGTGTACCTTACACACTCGGGAGACACGCTTACCTTATACACTCGGGAAACACGCGTACCTTACACACTCGGGAAACACGCTTACCTTACACACTCGGGAGACACGCTTACCTTATACACTCGGGAGACACGCTTACCTAACACACTCGGGAGACACGCTTACCTTATACACTCGGGAGACACGCTTACCTTACACACTCGGGAGACACGCTTACCTAACACACTCGGGAGACACGCTTACCTTATACACTCGGGAGACAAGCGTACCTTACACACACGGGAGACACGCTTACCTAACACACTCAACCGACATGCTTACCTTACACACTCAGCCGACACGCTTACCTAACACACTCAGCCGACACACTTACCTTACACACTCAGCCGACACGTTTACCTTATACACTCAACCGATACGCCTACCTTACACACTCGGGTGACACGCTTACCTTACACACTCGGGTGACACGTTTATTTTACACACTTGGGCGACACGCTTAACTTACACACTTGGGTGACACGCTTACCTTACTCACCCAGCCGACACACTTACCTTACACACTGGGGATGGGGGTGAGGCCTAATGAAAGTACTGTCGTCTGATGTCGGACTTCGAAGTCTTGAGATGATCCTAATGCAGTCTCGATTGACCGTATTCAGTCGGAATGGCATGAGTTTACATCACTGCTGCCACGTACTGACCCAACTGCGCTGGACGTGCCTCTGTGTTTGAATGGTCACCTCCCGCCATCTCGCATGTCCCGTTTTCTCAGCTAAGCCATGGTCAGAGAACCCGAGAATCAATTATGTCTTCGTACATTCTTTCTGTCGTCATACCCTTCTCTGAACTTGTAAGCCTACTCGGTATTCCCCGCATCACTCGTTGTCGTTCTCCATAACGCTTTCATAACACGACACATAGGTATAGTGACCAGACGCATGCGAACGAAGAGGTGCGTTAAACGTGCGAAAGAAAGCGACAATACGTTTAAATTCTCTCACAGAATGTCACAGCAACCAGCGGTTCCTGACTGGCAAAATGAACATCAACCAAGTTCAATCTGTGATTGCCACAGCTAAAGAACAGAATCGCTTATATTCCACACGATGTTATCAGCTCTGTGTGTAAGTTGACCGTCAGTTCGGCGCCCCAGGAACGAGCGCCATGGTACGATTACACCATCTGCCACTAATTCAACAGCAAAATAACATAAAATGTTAAATATTATGACTGCGTGAATAGCACTGCAATGGTTGCGCATATGTTACAATATTCTGATTAACTGGCACCGACGTAGATGACTAAGCTGTTTGTGCCCACCAGCATGTAGCGGTAGTATCCAACCGTTTCTTCTTTAAAAATCTTCATGTCTGCAAAGAGAAATCGCAGTTAAAACATACATATAAAAGAACCTTAGGCTAAGAAGAAAAACATAAGAAGACGACACAACGATGCATTTTGTAAAAAGGCTTGCCAAAAACTAGGACAATTACAAAAGTAAATCAAACTGTGTGCGCCGGTGTTTCACCTTTGTTGGCCTGTATCAAGGGATCCCAAACTGGGATTTGCGGCGGGTTGGCTAAAGTGAGGCTTGCGCGTTACACTAAAGACGCGGATTTCAATGGAGTTTCTGCTCAGTCTTCCTTTAGATTAATGGTTCAGAACACAGTTAACCAGCCTGTTGTGTTTTAGGATAATATAGCATCTTGAACATGGTGAAATTAGTAATTTGAAAGAAATGTTCTTTATGGAAAATGATTGCAATAGACCAGGCGTATTAATCGTTTGAATGCTAGCATGTATTGGCAGTGAAATGTCGCTGATTTGGAAGAGTGTATTTGGCGGAGTGATTTCATGCCATTTGTTTCCACATAACACACGTGGTTGCAGAAAAGCATGCTTATTTCGGTAGTATTGATAAGCTCCGTGCATGCATGCTTTTTAAGAAAGCTTGAAATATATGATTTTGGCGAAAAATTATCAGCATAACAGTGATATGATAGCAGACAAGACTTTTTCAGGTTTTTTCAGGTACGTTTTTTTAAATAATTTAACAAAACGTTAGTAAGACCACCGATGGGAAAGTCAACAGTGCTCTGTGCCGTTAGCTACGAAGTGGGAAAACGTCTCCATGGAGAGCTCCAAATGTCTTGACAATGGGAATGGCCTGCTCTGCGACCTGCTCTGCGGGATTTCTATCCATCTTCTCGCCTGACTCCAGAGAGTGCAAAATGCTGCAGCCCGTTTCATAACGAGAATTAAGATACACGATCACGTCACTCCTTTTCTGATTGACTTTCACTGGCTGCCAATTAAACAGCGCATCGAGTACATACTACGAGGTTTCGTAGTTTGCACGGCTTGGTTCCGTCATACCTGACCGACCTGCTACCACGACACCAGCCCACTCGCACGCTACGCTCAGCCGACGCTCACCTGCTGGAGGTCCCGTGCTGTAAGCTTTGTACTCAAGGCGACATAGTTTTATCACGCACAGCGCCACGCCTCTTGAACAATCTTCCCTTATAGACGGGCGGACAAGGACGAGAAAAGTGCTCAGAAAAAGTTTCGTAGCCATTTTTTGTTACAAGCAGCCAACCATTTTAGATGTTCTCTATATACGTTACTGATTATAGTATGGGTTGTTGGACTTTCTGATTTTTTATTTTTAAGTCAGAAAACGGGTTTTTATGTAAAATTTAACATTAATTTGATCAAAACCGTATTATGGCTCTATAAGACATAACAACGTTGCATGTTTCCAAAATCAGCTTAAAGTTCTCTACATAGGCACACATTTCACAATCGGAGTTTTTCCCTTTCTGACTTAGGGTTTTGGGCCAGATATATGTAAATTTTTTCCCGAAAAAATAAAAATGTGACCGAAATGTAGTTAAGCAACTATGTTAACGATTATTTTTCAGAATGCAATCAGTGGGTTACAACTTTCCAAATACTTACGATGTTGTTCGTATATATCAACGGTTACAGTATATGGCGTTTGCAAGACATAATTTTGATTGTTGGTTAATTATGGGTCATTTTTGCTTAACATAAAATTAGACACAAAATTGGTCTAAAAACTATTTTGTCTACATGAGGCTATTATGTTAAAAATCGCCAGTTCGGCACTGGTTCTGAACATAGGTCATTGGTTACACAATAGGTTATATGGCGGTCAGATTTTGGATTTTTGGTTGAAGATGGGTTATTCAACCAAATAACCACAACTGTGGTTTAAAGACAAATTATCCATTATATTTCAGAGTGTAATCGTTCTGGTGCAACCTGCCGATCATATTATATGGTCGGCCATATGTTTCAATGTTTACGATGCGTTAAGCCATATTATCTCAGTGGAGGGGTGCATACGTACCCATTGCATCCTCTCACATCATAGGGGCCTACATTGTGCTACTCCGACTGCAGCTGGAGACAGGAGACAGTACTGCATTGGGACTCGCATCCCCATGTTACAAAAATGTAGACAGTCAGACGGACTTGTAACTCAGAAACGTTACTGACCCGACGGAAAAATAGGTGGTCAGTGATCACCAGATCAGCGTGTAGTTCAAACACTACTATAGCCACATCTTCGCATGGACGAGCTAAGAGTAATCGCAATGCACATTTTGTTGGTAGTAGCCTTTCCAGCTCCTGGTGCCCCTTACAAACTTTATCATATCCGGCTTTGACACCTCCAAGTGGATATGAAAAGCAACACATCACCTGCAGATGAACACCTCTATATGGTTTATTAGCTCATTATGAGCCTTTTCTGCGAAATACCAAATTTGACACGAAACTGGGCAAAAAGGATACGTGATGCCTACTGCGTATGTTATCAACCTATGAACATGCAGCTGTGAGTGTCGGGGAGGGGAACACCGCTTGTCGTCAAACAAGTTGCTTCTGTGAGATGTACTTCGAAGGCCACGAACGAACCGATGAAACTTCAGTGGTGGAGATCCAACATACGGAGACCATGATCAGTTCGACTGATGAGCACGCATCAACATTTGCCCTCATCAGGTTTGAGACGGCAAAATCAACCAGATATTATATCAGGAAAGTTAATGAGCATGATTCAGCTGAGAATATACAGCGCAGTGTCCAGTCCTCAGGACTGCTCAAAGCGCTTTACACTTTACTCCCTGGCAGACCTGTTCAATCGAACACCATCTCGACTTCTCTGGGAAGCATTCAGCCACGCTGCAATGCGCGAAGACTATTCGTACACAAATATCCACCACTGTCCATAGCCAGGTACTCATTCATACAGCTGAGTGAACTGAAGCAATGTAGAGTAAACGAACTTGCCCAAGGTTCGACACCGCCGCACAGGATTCCAACCCGCGTTCTCTCAGTCGATATTCCGGAGGTCTTACCGCTGTGCTACTGCGCTCCACGAGATACGTGCAGAATCAAATCCTGATATAGATAACACATTCTGGGATTCGTTAACACCCCCTAATTAGTATAAATCCTAAATGGCCACTGCCGATATAAGCTAAAACCCGATGTTGTCATATCTCAGCTAATAAGAGGTCAGTTCCGATCAGTCTCGTGTGCATTATGCTAGTTTTGGTTATGTCTGATCGATGTGCGAGTTTTTTTAATCATCGTCCAAGGTCAAGGTCACGAGTTTGTTGCCTAAAATAGTTATAATTTGTCAATACAACTGCCCTTGGAGCTATGTATACTGTGTTAGATGTATTGCATGCTAGATCAGATCATGCTAGATCAGATCATGCTAGATCAGATCATGCTAGATCAGATCATGCTAGATCAGATCATGCTATACTAAAATAAATGCCTCCTTTTGTCTGTATGATGGCAAGGTCAAATCCAGAAGGTCAAGGTGATGACATCTATGTGCCGCACGATCCCTATTTTGTTAATAAAGTTCAAACAGATCATGTCGGAATCATGAATGGCGAGTCTATTAACCAGCATCCAATGGCCCACATTTTTAGATCAATCATAAGTTTACTAAAGGTAATGCAACCCGAAATGACGGAACACATTGAATTGGAGGTGGGCAAACTCAAGCACGTTTATGGATAGAAGAATCATATCGGCTTGAAGAAACATTATATACAGCATGACTTAATTAAGTACAGTAGTATGGTGTACGTTGGGAGTTGGTGTCGGAGGAGGACCGCGGCGACCATGACAGCTTCCTTCATAATGTGCATCTGGCTATGCACCCGAGGCCCTTCTTGTAGCAGGAAAACGCAACTGACCAGCTCTTTAGGGGCTTTCACTGCTTGAGAGAGGAGTCCAGAAAGGCGCCCCACCAGGTTCAGACTCAATCCATCCCCAGGATCCTAGGCTCGGTAAGACATGTCCGGCCACGAGAGATTGCCCCAACACGAATTGATCTTGCTTGACCGGTCGCTCTCTTGACGTGCTGCCTTGGTTGGTGGCAGGTACTCGAACGTGCGACGTGACTGAACGAATATCTGCTAGCTGGTGTGCGTGGTTACCTCCCGTCAGCGGGCAGGACACAAAGTATAGTGAGACAACGAAGCTCTCACTGATATTGGTATCTTCTGAAGACAGCGTGAGAGGCCTTTCCGTCAGGTAACATAACGCAATTGTGATCTCTGGCCTAGTGTTCAATTTTCCATACGTTGGTTTGATCCCTGAAAGAACTTTATTAAGATTAAAGATGCCCTCCTCAATCAAACTTTGTCATTCATTTAATTTCAAATTAATTTGTGAAATTTATGATAACCAAATCTTAGTATAATATCCAGACATACAAACTCATGCAAAATCAATGGACAAATTATTAACTTACTTAACTCTTGACCAAGAATCAAGTTATTTTTTAAATTGGTATATGCATTAGAATGGTTAATACAATTGTGCACGTTTCTGTGTTGATGTTGTCTACTTTCCTGGCTGTGTAAAGAACTGATCGACAATTTCAGTTATTTCAAGGGTAAATGTCGACCCAGCAATTGTCTTTGACAAGTCATCAGATGTTGCACCCAAAGACAATTCCTTCGACAAATTAATGAAACGTAAGCTAACTTTTATTAAACCGACTGCGGATTCATGCACTATATATTTGGACAATATCTTTGGTTCCCATTTTTGTTTTTGGGACCCCGTTTTTTTTCAGGCCCATGGGGTCCCAGGACCCCGTTTTTTTAAACCCTAACGCGAACACTGGCTCATGTAACCATTGTATGATTGTACGTAGGTTAAACTTATAAAGCCAGACTAAATTAAACTGTCTAAAGGACCTGTTCCGCTCTACAGTACGTATTGCTGGATTACGCCGGACGTACTTAGCTGTAAGCCAAATAGATTATACTGTCTATTTATAAACTAATGCATGAAGTCTGTTTATGGAAGTTAGTGGGCGCCAACTGCTCGACTCGATCTAGGCTCTTGCTAGCAGTGCTAGAGCCTAGTGTGTGTGTGCTTGCAGGTGTGAGTACAAGCGTGTGCGTGATGTGTGTGTGCTTGCAGGCGTGCGTGAGTACAAGCGTGTGTGTGACATGTGTGTGTGCTTGCAGGCGAGCGTGAGTACAAGTGTGTGTGTGTGACGTGTGTGTGCTTGCGTGCGTGCGTGCGTGCGTGAGTACAAGCGTGTGAGTGATATGTGTGTGTGCTTGCAGGCGTGCGTGAGTACAAGCGTGTGTGTGACATGTGTGTTTGCTTGCAGGCGTGCATGAGTACAAGCGTGTGCGTGACATGTGTGGGTGCTTGCAGGCGTGCGTGAATACGAGCGTGTGTGTGACATGGGTGTTTCCTTGCTGGCGTACATAAGTACAAGCGTGTGTGTGACATGTGTGTGTGCTTGCGTGCGTGCGTGAGTACAAGCATGTGTGTGACATGTATGTGTGCTTGCAGGCGTGTGTGAGTACAATCGTGTGTGTGACATGTGTGTGTGCTTGCAGGCGTGCGTGAGTACAAGCGTGTGTGTGACATGTATGTGTGCTTGCAGGCGTGTGTGAGTACAAGCGTGTGTGTGACATGTGTGTGTGCTTCCAGGCGTGCATGAGTACAAGCGTGTGTGTGACATGTGTGTGTGCTTGCAGGCGTGCGTGATTACAAGCGTGTGAGTGACATATGTGTGTGTGCTTGCAGGCGTGCATGAGTATGAGCGTGTGTGTGACATGTGTGTGTGCTTGCAGGCATGCGTGAGTACAAGCGTGTGCGTGACATGTGTGTGCTTGTAGGCGTGCGAGAGTACGAAAGTGTGTGTGACATGTCTGTGTGCCTGCAGGCGTGCCTGAGTTGAAGCGTGTGTGTGTGTGACGTGTGTGTTCTTGCAGGCGTGCGTGAGTACGAGCGTGTGTGTGACATGTGTGTGTGTGTGCTTGCATGCATGCGTGAGTACAAGCGTGTGCGTGATGTGTGTGTGCTTGCAGGCGTGCGTGAGTACAAGCGTGGTATTTGACATGTGTGCTTGCAGGCGAGCGTGAGTACAAGTGTGTGTGTGACGTGTGTGTGCTTGCGTGCGTGCGTGCGTGCGTGCGTGCGTGCGTGAGTACAAGCGTGTGAGTGACTTGTGTGTGTGCTTGCAGGCGTGCGTGAGTAAAAGCGTGTGCGTGACATGTGTGGGTGCTTGCAGGCGTGCGTGAATACGAGCGTGTGTGTGACATGGGTGTTTGCTTGCAGGCGTACATAAGTACAAGCGTGTGTGTGACATGTATGTGTGCTTGCAGGCGTGTGTGAGTACAAGCGTGTGTGTGACATGTGTGTGTGCTTCCAGGCGTGCGTGAGTACAAGCGTGTGTGTGACATGTGTGTGTGCTTGCAGGCGTGCGTGATTACAAGCGTGTGAGTGACATGTGTGTGTGTGCTTGCAGGCGTGCATGAGTACAAGCGTGTGCGTGACATGTGTGGGTGCTTGCAGGCGTGCGTGAATACGAGCGTGTGTGTGACATGTGTGTGTGCTTGCAGGCATGCGTGAGTACAAGCGTGTGCGTGACGTGTGTGTGCTTGTAGGCGTGCGTGAGTACGAACGTGTGTGTGTGCTTGCAGGCGTGCCTGAGTACAAGAGTGTGTGTGTCTGACGTGTGTGTTCTTGCAGGCGTGCGTGAGTACGAGCGTGTGTGTGACATGTGTGTGTGTGTGTGTGCTTGCATGCATGCGTGAGTACAAACGTGTGTGTGACATGTGTGTGTGCTTGCAGGCGTGCGTGAGTAAAAGTGTGTGTGTGACGTGTGTGTGCTTGCGTGCGAGCGTGCGTGTGACATGTGTGTGTGCTCGCAGTCGTGCGTGAGCACAAGCGTGTGTGTGACATGTGTGTTTGCTTGCAGGCGTGCATGAGAACAAGCGTGTGCGTGACATGTGTGGGTACTTGCAGGCGTGCGTGAGTACGAGCGTGTGTGTGGCGTGTGTTCTTGCAGGCGTGCGTGAGTACGAGCGTGTACGTGACATGTGTGTGTGCTTGCAGGCGTGCGTAAGTACAAGCGTGTGTGTGTGACGTGTGTGTGCTTGCAGGCGTGCGTGAGTACGAGCGTGTGTGTGACATGTGTGTGTGTGCTTGCAGGCATGCATGAGTACAAGCGTGTGCGTGACGTGTGTGTGCTTGCAGGCTTGCGTGAGTACAAGCATGTGTGTGACATGTGTGTGTGTTTGCGTGCGTGCATGAGTACAAGCGTGTGCGTGACATGTGTGTGTGCTTACAGGCGTGCGTGAGTACAAGCGAGCGTGTGTGTGACATGTGTGTGTGCTTGCGTGCGTGCGTGAGTACAAGCGTGTGTGTGACATGGGTGTTTGCTTGCAGGCGTACATGAGTACAAGCGTGTGCGTGACATGTGTGTGTGCCTGCAGGCGTGCGTGAGTACAAGCGTGTGTGTGACATGTGTGTGTGTGCTTGCAGGCATGCGTGAGTACAAGCGTGTGTGTGACATGTGTGTGTGCTTGCAGGCGTGCGTGAGTACAAGCGTGTGAGTGACCTGTGTTTGTGCTTGCAGGCGTGCGTGAGTATGAGCGTGTGCGTGACGTGTGTGTGCTTGTAGGCGTGCGTGAGTACGAGCGTGTGTGTGACATGTGTGTGTGCTTATTGCGTGCGTGAGTACAAGTTTGTGAGTGACGTGTGTGTGCTTGCGTGCGTGCGTGCGTGCGTGCGTGCGTGAGTACAAGCGTGTGAGTGACATGTGTGTGTGCTTGCAGGCGTGCGTGAGTACAAGCGTGTGTGTGACATGTGTGTTTGCTTGCAGGCGTGCATGAGTACAAGCGTGTGCTTGACATGTGTGGGTGCTTGCAGGAGTGCGTGAATACGAGCGTGTGTGTGACAAGGGTGTTTGCTTGCAGGCGTACATAAGTACAAGCGTGTGTGTGACATGTGTGTGTGCTTGCGTGCGTGCGTTCGTGAGTACAAGCATGTGTGTGACATGTATGTGTGCTTGCAGGCGTGTGTGAGTACAATCGTGTGTGTGACATGTGTGTGTGCTTGTAGGCGTGCGTGAGTACAAGCGTGTGTGTGACATGTATGTGTGCTTGCAGGCGTGTGTGAGTACAAGCGTGTGTGTGACATGTGTGTGTGCTTCCAGCCGTTCGTGAGTACAAGCGTGTGAGTGACATGTGTGTGTGCTTGCAGGCGTGCGTGATTACAAGCGTGTGAGTGACATGTGTGTGTGTGTTTGCAGTCGTGCATGAGTATCAGCGTGTGTGTGACATGTGTGTGTGCTTGCAGGCATGCATGAGTACAAGCGTGTGCGTGAAGTGTGTGTGCTTGCAGGCTTGCGTGAGTACAAGCATGTGTGTGACATGTGTGTGTGTTTGCGTGCGTGCATGAGTACAAGCGTGTGCGTGACATGTGTGTGTGCTTACAGGCGTGCGTGAGTACAAGCGAGCGTGTGTGTTACATGTGTGTGTGCTTGCGTGCGTGCGTGAGTACAAGCGTGTGTGTGACATGTGTGTTTGCTTGCAGGCGTACATGAGTACAAGCGTGCGCGTGACATGTGTGTGTGCTTGCAGGCGTGCATGAGTACGAGCGTGTGTGTGACATGTGTGTGTGTGCTTGCAGGCATGCGTGAGTACAAGCGTGTGTGTGACATGTGTGTGTGCTTGCAGGCGTGCGTGAGTACAAGCGTGTGAGTGACCTGTGTTTGTGCTTGCAGGCGTGCGTGAGTATGAGCGTGTGTGTGACATGTGTGTGTGCTTGCAGGCATGCGTGAGTACAAGCGTGTGCGTGACGTGTTTGTGCTTGTAGGCGTGCGTGAGTACGAGCGTGTGTGTGACATGTGTGTGTGCTTGCAGGCGTGCCTGAGTTGAAGCGTGTGTGTGTGTGACGTGTGTGTTCTTGCAGGCGTGCGTGAGTGCGAGCGTGTGTGTGACATGTGTGTGTGTGCTTGCATGCATGCGTTAGTACAAGCGTGTGCGTGATGTGTATGTGTGTGTGCTTGTGTGCGTGACATGTGTGTGTGCTTTCAGGCGTGCGTTAGTACAAGCGAGCGTGTGTGTCACATGTGTGTTTGCTTGCAGGCGTGCATGAGTACAAGCGTGTGTGTGACATGTGTGGGTGCTTGCAGGCGTGCGTGGGTACGAGCGTGTGTGTGTGTGATGTGTTTGCTTGCAGGCGTGCGTGAGTAAGAGCGTGTGTGTGACATGTGTGTGTGCTTGAAGGCATGCGTGAGTACAAGCGTGTGCGTGACGTGTGTGTGCTTGCAGGCTTGCGTGAGTACAAGCATGTGTGTGATATGTGTGTGAGTTTGCGTGCGTGCATGAGTACAAGCGTGTGCGTGACATGTGTGTGTGCTTGCAGGCGTGCGTGAGTACAAGCGAGCGTGTGTGTGACATGTGTGTGTGCTTGCGTGCGTGCGTGAGTACAAGCGTGTGTGTGACATGTGTGTGTGTGTGCTTGCAGGCGTGCGTGAGTACAAGCGTGTGTGTGACATGTGTGTTTGCTTGCAGGCGTGCATGAGTACAAGCGTGTGCGTGACATGTGTGTGTGTGCTTGCAGGCGTGCGTGAGTACGAGCATGTGTGTGACATGTGTCTGTGCTTGCAGGCGTGCGTGAGTACAAGCGAGTGTGTGTGTGACGTGTGTGTGCTTGCAGGCATGCGTGAGTCCGAGCGTGTGTGTGACATGTGTGTGTGCTTGCAGGCGTGCGTGAGTACGAGCGTGTGTGTGATATGTGTGTGTGCTTGCAGGCGTGCGTGAGTACAAGCGTGTGTGTGTGTGACGTGTGTGTGCTTGCAGGCGTACGTAAGTACGAGCGTGTGTGTGACATGTGTGTGTGTGATTACAGGCATGAGTAATGATTCGGGTCTCGCCATCCACGGAAGTGACCTTAGATCAAAGGCTTTTTCGTTTTTTATAAGTAGAATTCCTACGTTTTTTAGCAGTATGATTATAGTAAACGTCAAAGTGATTGATGGGGGTCATGAGAAAGAGGGTGTCGCCCTCTACTAACTGAGGAGGCATTAAAAGGGTGAATGTCGGCCTCTAGTGACTAATTAAGTACTAATTAGTAACAAATGAATAGCGCCTTCACTAGAGGGAAGCACTAGCAATAACTAAAAGGTTATGTAATGGTTATGAGTAGCGCATTCACTAGAGGGTAGCACTAGCAATAGCTAATGGTTATGTAATGGTTATGTCGTGTGCTGACATCTAGTGACTAATCTTCCCCTAGTGACTGAAAAGCGACGATGGTGGTGCATATAGGCGACCGTGACGTTGTCGGCGCACCAGATGTTGCTATGGACGGAAAGTGGAAGCACCCTTTTACGTGTATAGTGTCCGGCCCTACGGGGTGCGGGAAGACTACTTTCGTTGTACGCCTGTTAAAGTTTGCTTCGTGTATGATTTCGCCGCCACCGGAGAAAATTCTGTGGTGTTACGGCCAGTGGCAGGCCGCTTACGACTCTATGTCCGGCGTAGAATTTGTAGACGGTTTGCCGGATCCGTCGCTGCTGGACGCCAAAACGAGGACGCTTCTAGTGCTCGATGACCTGATGTCGGAGACTGATAGTAGCGTCACGACTTTGTTTACTAAAAAAAGTCACCACTGCAACGCGTCCGTCGTACAGCTTTTGCAGAATCTCTTTCCGAAAGGGAAAGAAAATCGCACAATCAGTTTAAACGCGCAGTATATGGTCCTCTTCAAGAGTCCCCGGGACGCTGGACAAGTAGGCCACCTGGCGAAGCAGATGTACCCGGGTAAGGTCAACTACATGGTGGAGGCGTACAAAGATGCCACGTCGGCCGCCTACGGTTACCTCCTGGTGGATCTCAAACAGGAAACGCCGGAAACCATGCGCCTGCGTACGGAAATTTTCCCCGACGACCCCGTTCAGTACGTCTATGTGCCGACGAGACTATAAAAAAGGCGGGAGGCGCCGCGGCCGCCGTCATTCGGCAGGATGACAGAGCGCGTGAAGAGGCACATCCTTGCCCTGCAGCTGTTGCGCCGCTACAAGGGGAATACGAATCTGAGAAAGGCGGTAATCACTCACGCGGACGCCGACCTCATCTGCAGTCTGGCCGACTGCGCGTATAACATTCTGCGAGGGAACGTGAAATTGACGCCTAAAAACCGAAAAGTGCTGTTAAAGTACAGGAACAATTTGCGCAAGTTAGCGTCGAAAAAAGTAGCCATCAAACGGAAGAGGGCCGTCCTGCAGACGGGTTCGGGCGCGTTTCTGACGGCGCTGCTGGCGCCGTTGGCGAGCACCTTTCTGCCCCTCCTCAGGCAGGCTTTCGGTTGATGCAGCACGCGAAGAAGATGGCGCTGGTAGACCCCCGGTTGGTGGAGCGACTACTTCCGTTACTATCGCAACCGACTACGACCACGTCGCGTGTGATGAGTAGCCTGGACGGCGATATGAAAGCCGTTCTCGAGCGTGCAGATTTATCCGAAGGCGAAAAGGTGGTGGCGTACAATCAACTGCTGAGTCGTTACAACGCCATGGAGGCGTCTCGCGCGCAGCAGCCGATGCGCGTGTCCGTAGTGAAGAACGAGTCGTCGTCCGATCAGCCGCCGCCGCCGCCGCCGCCACCTACGGCTGATCAATTACCGGGGAGATGGAGAGCGAGGTCGTGAAGAGCGTACCGAAAGTGCTGAAAGAAAAGGCCCGCCTCCTGTTGACGCGACTGAAGGCCGACCCGCTGATTCGCTGGAACGATCGAGCGGAGCTCGTGTACGACGGTACGCCTATCGCCGGAAGCAATATGGTAGATCTCGTGAACGATCTCATGCGAACGCGTAAGAGGGCCCCCGCGCCGGTTGGCTGGGAAGCGTTCGGCGACCATATAAGGCGCCTGAACGTCCCTATGGAATTCGTCGGCAATCCCCAGCGTCGGGCGTATATACAGCGCGAGCAGAAGCGAAAGGGGCGCACTCGGTCCGTCGAGCGCGAGCAGAAGCGAAAGGGGCGCAATCGGTCCGTCGAGCGTATGCCGTGGTCCAGCTTTTAGCCCGCCCCCCGTAGAGGATGCCCGCCGCCCGAAGATCAGTGCTCGTCGTCGTCGTAGCCGTCGTAATTGCGGCGGTCATCGTAGCCGCCCTCTTGTTCGCCGTATCGTCGTCGGCGCCGCGCGCTCCATGGCGGTGATGCCCCGGCGGACTCGTGGTGCGCAACGAGAGCGCCAACAACGCGACGGCCTACTGAAGCGCGCCTACTTCGACCCGAAACGGGCAGGCAGTTATGGCGGCGTCGACGCGTTGCGCCGGTCGGCCGCGTTGCCCAAGCCGGTCGTCGGGCGGTGGCTGGCGGCGCAGGACGCCTATACGCTTCACAAGCCGGTTAGGCGCCGATTTAAGCGACGTCGCGTTATCGTGGGCGGTCGAAACCAGCAGTGGCAAGCCGATCTCGTCGACGTGGCTAAACTGAAAAACCACAACGACGGCATAGCGTTCTTATTGACGGTCATCGACGTCTTCTCGAAGCGGGCGTGGTGCGTTCCGTTGAAGCGCAAATCCGGTCCGGCGCTCGTCGCGGCCTTCGAGGGGCTGCTGTCGTCGTCGTCGTCGTCGCCGCCGCACGTCCTGCAGACCGACAAGGGGACGGAGTTTCTGAACAGGCCCCTTCAGGCGCTTTTGAGGGCGCGCGGCGTCCACCATTTCGTGACGCACAACGAGGAGACGAAGGCGAGCGTCGTGGAGCGATTCAATCGTACGCTGAAGACGCGCATGTGGCGGTACTTTACGAAGCATCAGACGCTGCGGTTCGTGGAGCCGTTGCAGGACTTCGTGCGGTCGTACAACAACGCCTACCATCGAAGCATCGGTAGGACGCCGGCGAGCGTCGACGCGTCGAATCAGGAGAGCGTGTGGCAGCGTCTGTATGGCGGCGGAGGAGGGTGTCAAAAAAGCAAGCCGAAACTGCGAGCGGGGGATCGCGTACGCATCAGCAAGGCGAAGGGCGTCTTCAAGAAGGGGTACATGCCTAACTGGAGCGAAGAGCTCTTCACCGTCGTAGATTCGCACCCGACCGACCCTCCTGTTTACCGACTGATGGACGACGCCGGCACGATACTGGACGGCACCTTCTACGGGCTGGAGCTACAAAAAGTGATCGTTGAGAAGGACAAACTATATCGGGTGGAAGCCGTTCTACAGAGACGTCGTCGACGATGCGGTAAGGGCGAAGAGGTGCTCGTCAAATGGTTCGGCTATCCGGCCTCGTTCAATAGCTGGATCGACGCCAAGGAGCTCGTGGACTATAAGGGCTGATGGCGACGCGCTGTTGGACGGAATACGCAGAGCGCTGGAGACTTTCTTCCGACGTCCGGCGCCGCTACCGTTGTCGCTGCGACCGATGCTATCGACGTCGCCCTCAACGTCGGCGAACTCGCTCTATGATTTATCTGCGTGACCTATAAGGGATGACGACGACGCGTTGGATGCGCCACGCGGGGTGCTGGCGACTGCACGAGGCGGGGCTGTGCAACGGCTTTTCGTTTTTTTTGTAAGGGGACCGTGCTGTATTAGTAGACTGCCGAGGAGAAGAGAGCCGCGCCACCAACACCGCCATCGCCCCCACGCCCGTCGACGAACTCGCTCTATGGTGTGCCTGCGCGGGTAAAGGAACGACGCCGTAGCGTCGGACGGCAGTAGCGCGATGTGTGCGGACGAGACGACAGCAGCAGCAGCAGTAGCAGCCAATGCAGAAGCCGCCCACCGCCGTCGACTCAGGCGCATTTGTCGCTACACCCGTCGACGCCTCATGCGTCTCTGTGGGTGCGCCCGATGCCGTCGACGCCTCCTCCGTCACGAGCGTTCCTTGGCGTCTCTGCGGCAACGAATGCCCTAAGGCCGAGATCGTCTTCCTGTGCCAGATCGTCGTCCTGTACACGGTGATCGTCGTCAGTATATACAATCTAACGCGCGGCACGGCCGACTCCAACCTGTGGACGGCGCTGCTGAGTAGATGCCTCGGCTACCTACTGCCGAGTCCGTCTATGAGGAGGCGCGATGGCGTCGTCGTCTGACTTTTACGTCACGTTGCCGAGCAACGCGTCTATGAAGGCGCACCCCGAAAACACGTTGACGCACTACACGACGAATCTGCCGCAGCGCGTCGACCTGTCGGGGGGGTGGGAATGCGGCCTGGTGTCGCTACAGTACACGCATAGCTGGTACAATGTGAGGCCGGTGGACGCCTACTTCTTCGTGGCGTGCGAGAGGGGGGAGGTGGGCTTTTTCACCACCGAGGACGGGGGAAAAATTGCCCGTCAGGCCAACATTCCGCACGGCTTTTACAGCAACGCCAAAAAGCTGATGCGCAAAATCAACGAGGCGTTGGCGAAACTGAGCACCGACACGGTCAAGGTGCGAATAGTGTACAGCGCCATCACTAATCGGATGACGTTGCTTCTATCGCCGGGCGTCGAAATTAACATGCCGCGGGACGGGCGCCTGAGCCAGATACTAGGTTTCGAGTCGGACTATATCGCGAGTTACGGGACGCCCGCGGACGGCGGCGCCCTGCCCCCGGGGTACATGTTCGAGTGCGAGGCGCCCCACCCGGTGGACCTGAGCGGCGGCGTCGACACCCTGTTCGTGTACGCGGACATCGTGGAGACGCGCATCGTCGGCGACGTATTCGCCCCCCCCTCATCCGAGCCGTCCCCGTCCACGGTTTGAACGGCAGCATCGTATCGAACATCTTCGACCGCGTCCAATACGCGCCGCTCCTGCGGCGCCAATTCGATTCGATCGAGATAGATATAAGAGACGACCTCGGTCAGTCGATACCATTCGAGAACGGAAAAGTCGTGACGACGCTTCACATCCGACGCCGCAAGTCGAAACTGTTCTGACGATGACGCGAAACGTGTACGAGGACTACTACACGCGGCAGGTCGGCGGTGGCCTGCCGGTGTTCGTAGGCGCCCGAGCGCAGCGGGGTCACGGACTGGGTAATCTCTTCGGCAGCCTGTTTCGAAGCGCCATGCCGCTTATCAAGAGAGGGACCATGGCGCTGGGCAAGCGCGCGCTCAAGACGGGCGTGCGCGTGGCGCAGGACGTCGTCGCCGGCGGCAATCTGAAACAGGCGGTAAAGAGGCGCGCGAGGGAGGCGGGCGCCGACCTTCTCGACGGCCTGCTGAATAGGCCCCCGCCGCCGAAAAAGCGACGACGACGCATAAAGCCGCCCGGCAAGCCGGCCAGCAAGAAGAGGCGCCGTCGAACGAGGCCGAGCGACGACGTATTTCCCGCGTAGTAGTAGTAGTGCATCGGTGGTAGTCGTAAAGAGCTTTACCTCGGTGGGGTACATAAGGCCGACCGGCAAGGCGGCGCCTGACAGTAAGGGGAGGCGCCGTCGAACGAAGCAGACGTAGTAGGATGGCGTTCGTGCATCGGCAGTCGTGCGAGGGCGTAAAGTCCGAACTGGACCTGTTCAGCGTGCCGACGACGCAGACGAGCATCGAGAGCGGCCAGTGGATCGATCACCAGCCGCTGACGGCCCTCGACGCTGGCGGCCCTATCGAGTTTCTCATTCCGGGATCCGGAGACGACTATCTGGACCTGTCGTCCGTTAGACTGTACGTGCGCGCCAAGGTGGTGAAGGGGGACGGTACCGCGCTCGCGAACGACAGCGTCGTGGCGCCCGTCAACAATTTCCTGCATTCGATGTTCAGTCAGGTCGACGTGACGCTGAACGGCACGCTCGTGACGCCGTCGTCGCCTACCTCGAGACCCTGCTCAGTTACGGGCCCGACGCCAAAAAGTCGCAGCTCGAGGCCGACCTGTGGTGCAAGGACACCGCCGGGCGCATGGAGGCGACCAACAACAACAACGGCGGGTTCGCGCATCGGCACGATTTCGTACACGAAAGCCGCGAGTTCGACATGATAGGGCGCCTGCACGTCGACGTGCTCATGCAGAACCGGTGCCTGGTGAACGGCGTCGACCTGAAGATGCGACTGGTGCGCAGCAAGGACGCCTTCGCGCTCATGGGCGACGTCGCCGATCCGGGGTTCAAGATCGTTCTGCTGGAGGCATACCTGCAGGCGCGCAAGGTCAAGTTGAACCCGGCCGTCCAGCTCGGCCACATCAAGGCGCTGACGCACGGGACGGCCAAGTATCCGATGCGCCGCGTCGACTGCAAGGTGTTCTCGATACCGCAGGGTACGATGTCGCACACGCACGAGAACGTCTATCTGGGGACGCTCCCGAGACGAGTGTTCATGTGCCTGATCGACAACGACGCCTACAACGGGGCCTACGATAAAAACCCGTTCAACGCGAAGCACAACGACATAAACTTCTTCGCCCTCTACGTCGACGGACGCCAGGTGCCGAGCAAGCCGTTGCAGCCGGACTTCGCGCATCGGCGCTACATCCGAAGCTATACGAACCTGTTCGCCGCGACGGGGAAGGCGTACGAGGACGAGGGGTTCGATGTGACGCGCGGCGAGTTCGGCAGCGGCTACACCATATTCGGCTTCGACCTGTCGCCCGACTGCTGCGACGGCGAACAGTTCAACGTCGTGCGTACGGGGAACCTGCGCGCCGAGATCCACTTCGCGCTCGCGCTCGCCCGGACGGTGAACGTCGTCGTGTACGGGGAGTTCGAGACGGTGCTCGAAATCGACAAGAACCGGAACGTCGTGTACGACTTCTGAGATGGACACGTTTCAGCTGATGCGTCGCCTGGCGATCGACGCGTACACTAAAAACATCGTCGTCGGCGTCGTGCCCAAAGACGAGCTGCCGGGGCGGCGGCTCACCGCCTACCCGACGGCGTTCGTGTGCAACACCGACGACGGCGACGAACCGGGAGAGCACTGGGTGGCCGTCTACGTGGGCGCCGACCGGCGAGGCGAATACTTCGATTCGTACGGCCGTCCGCCGCTGCACGCCGACTTCCGCGCCTTCCTGGGCCGCAACTGCGACTCGTGGACGCACAACGACAAGCGACTGCAGAGCGGCGTATCTAACGTGTGCGGACAATATTGCGTCACCTACCTGCTCTTACGGTGCCGCGGAATGCCGCTAAGCGGCTTCCAGTGCCTGTTCGGCCCCGATAGGGTGGCCAACGACGGTCTCGTATTCGACTGGCTAAAGCCTCATTGAACGCTGCCTATTATCGCTTGTTGTTATTATTAGACGACCGAGAATCCGAACCGACTTTGTCG
>CM034532.1:11616998-11674951 GCA_020002185.1 Paraescarpia echinospica | reverse complement strand
ACCTGCTCTTACGGTGCCGCGGAATGCCGCTAAGCGGCTTCCAGTGCCTGTTCGGCCCCGATAGGGTGGCCAACGACGGTCTCGTATTCGACTGGCTAAAGCCTCATTGAACGCTGCCTATTATCGCTTGTTGTTATTATTAGACGACCGAGAATCCGAACCGACTTTGTCGGACCCGCCGGTCGCGGGCTCCTCGCCGCGCTAGGCAGGCAAGACCGAAGTAGTGAGGTTGTATTATCGCTTCCTATTACCGAAGTTAAATAAAACGATGAAAACTGTACCGAGTGTTCGCATTTTTATTCGCACGCATACATACATACATACATACATAGTCCCCTAGGTAGGGGTCCCTACCCCTAGGTAGGTCCCTACCCCTAGGGAGGGAGGGAGGTCCCTCGTTATACGAGTATCGGCGCCGTGGTGACGCCGTCGTCGAGCACGCGCCGTTTGGCGTAGAAGTAGCTCAGCGCCGCTCGCTCCTGAACGTACGTCAGCACGGACGACTCCTTCACTTGGAAGCCGCGGTTCCGGCCGCCGCCGCTCCTTTGGTGGCGCAGCACGTCGAGGAAGGCGTCCTTGTCGACGTCGTTCTGACGCTTGCTCAGCCCCTTCGTACTGTACTTGTCGCCGTCGTCGCCGCCGAAACAGTAGTACGTCTTGCTGCAGAGCGCGACGATTCCGCGGCCGGACCATTCCTCTTTGAAGAGCCCCGGCGTTCGCTTGTCGTACCGGCGCCGACGCGCGCAACACTCGGCGGGCGCGTCCCACGCTCGGCCGGCGAGCCGGCACCGCAAGTACGCCTCCGCGTGCGCGTCGCAGTGTTCCGACGGGAACCACTCGCCGCGGTGTCGAAAGTAGTGTTCGCGCTTGGCCGCCGCCACGAGCTCGTCGAGTCGGCGCCCCGCGAGGCTCAAATACGCCGAGTCCGTGTCCATCGCGCAGTACTGGAACAGGGGGCGCGGAATGTAGGCGGCGATGAAGTCGTAATAAAACTCCAGCATGCGCAGTTTGGCGTACTGATAGACGAAGTAGCCGATCTGGATGGGCAGCGCGTACCGGACGGTTCGCTTGTTCAGCGCCACCTCGTAGAGGCCGTCGGGGACGACGACGTCGAGCTGACGGAAGCGACGATTATTGATCAGCGTCGAGGCGCCGGCGGCCGTGCAGAACTTGATGTTGCGGTGCAGGTCGACGCGCGTGATCGTTTTCCCGTATGAACTGTTGCCGAGCAGTTTAAACGTGTCGGCGATGATGGCCTTGTCGGGGTCGTCGTCGCCCGCGCGTCGCGCGGCGGAGACCGTGTCGCCGAAGCGGCGAAAGCACGCGACCGGCTCGTACTCGACGATCTGGTAGACGCGCTCGACGACGAGTCCGTGCCGCAGATACCACCGCAGTAGCGGCGTCGCGAGTAGAATCTTGACGCCGAAGAAGCTCCCCACGAGCGTGCGCTGAGGCCGGACGAGGAGGTCGTGCGTTTCGGCGTAGCGACGCATGAACGGGCTGAGATCGTCGCGTTCGATGTAGGCGTTCTTGAAGATCGGCTGCATCTCGGCGAAGGTGTCGCGCAGCACCGTCGGCACGGCGATGTCGCACTCGACGAGACCGAACAGCGTGCCGTCGAGCACGGCCTTCAGGATCGTCGACCGCGTCACGGCGCCGTCGCCGGTCCAGCTCCGCGGTGGCGGCGGCGGCGGCGGCGGTCGCGTCGCGCGCCACTGGCACTCCCACATCTCGACGACGGCGACGAAGCGGCGAAGGTAGGCCGTGACGGCGGCCGTCTCGGCGTACAGTTGGCTCATCGGCTTACCGTTCACCGCGTTCGTCTCCCTCCCCGTGCACGGACAGCCGTGGAAGAAGCACCCTTGGAACTGGTACGCCGTCCGCGTCGCGCCACACCAGCCGTCGACCCGGTACTTGCCGACGCGCTTCTCGCGCCCGTTGAGCTGGTGACGTATGTGGGCCCCCGTCCGTCCCGCCTCCCACGTCAGCCACTCGACGGCCAGGCGGCCGTAGCGGTGTACGCGCTCCGGCCGAAAGGCGTTGTCCGCGCGCCGGCGCGTGTACCACCCCGTCGGCATCTCCTGCGTGATCGCCCATAGATAGAGGCCGTTTGCGTCGAAGCCCACAATAGAGCGACAGGGGCGCGCCGACTCGCCGTACTCCTCGCGCCGAAGGGCGGTCACGCCGGCCTCGTGATAGCGCGTGAAAATGATCGAGGGGCCGCCGACGATCTGCGACTGTAGGACCCGGTGCAGGTCCTTGTTCGACTCGTTGAAGAGCGTGAAGTGGAGCGACGACGGTAGATCGTTGAACAGATACAGCAGCGTCAGGCCCGGCACGCTGATGGCGTCCTTGAACATGTCGATGCGGCGCTGCCGATAGAAGGCGAACTGCTTGTCAACAGCCTCCAGGAACGGCACCACGTCCCTATTGTTATACCACACGAGGTAGTCCCGCAGCGTCGTCATCCCCTCGTCGCGCCATACCCGCGCGCAACCCTCGTATTCGGCGGCCGAGATGCCTTCGCGCTTCAGGCGGCTGTAGAAGGCCTCGCGCGGTGGCAGCCGGGTCTCGGCCAGTTTACGCGGGTCGTCGAGGTACTCGTAGGGGAAGTGCCCCTTCGTCGCCTCGCAGCCGTAGGCCTTCAGAAACCGGTCGTAGCCTACGCCGGGGGCCAGGTAGTTGGTGATGTCCAGGAACTTGAGCGTCCCCGTCGCCAGGCACATGAAGTTGTTCTGACGCTTGATCGTGAACGCCGACGAGATGCTCTGCGCCGCGTCGGTCATGAACAGGGGCGTCAGATATTTCTTAACGACGTTCAAGTCGTACTTCCCCGAATTGAAGCCGAGGACGGGGAGGCGGCGCAGGTGCTGCCACAGACGGTCGCCGAGCACCGTGTACGGGCTCTTATCGAGCGCCGCCTCCACCACCGTTGCGTGCGCCCGCCATTCGGCGTCGAGCGCGTCGATCGCCTCGAAGGTCGCGTCGAACGACGGCCGCAGAGCCGCGCACGCCGCCTCGCTCATGGCCTCCAGGGCGTCGATCAGGCGCTTCGCGAGGTCGCCCGAATCGCCGGACGTCACGAAACAGCGCGCCGACTCGTGTCCGGGGACGTTCGAGGCGACGCTCACGCTGAGTAGCTCGTGTCGCGCTATCCACCGGCATTTGGCGCTGTCCGCCGGCAGATCGTGATCGTCGAAGTAGCACTCAAAATCGTACGTCGCCCTGTACGGATAGTTGCGCAGGCGTTCGTCCACGTAGACGCCCTCGTCCTCCAGCTGCTGAAACACGGACGGCGTCGGATGGTACACGCCGCCGGGAAAGACGTGGTGAACGCCGCCCTCGCACGTCGCCTCGTGGCGCCGCAGCCGACTGGCGGTGCTCCACAGCGAATCGCCGCACATGCCGCATCGATACGAACGGCAGAACAGCGACACGTCGGCTATGAAGGAATAGTGCGTTTCGAACAGATTGACGCTCATGGTGGTCTGGCGGCGATGGAGGGAGCGGCGGACCACTTCGGCGGTGGCGTCCTCCGCCGACAGCCGATACACGGTCACATTCGTTTCGAAGGCCGCCTCCACCCGGTCGAGTTCGTTCAGCAGGACGCCGGCAAACGCGCAGTACGGTTGGTCGCCGTAGTCGGCGTAGAGCCTTAAGGCGGCGGCCGTCAAATCGTCAGCGCGAAAGTCGGCGCCCCGATGCAGCGCCAGACAGCGGAAGAGGCACAAGTTTTCGGCATACGGACGCCCACAGCGATCGTTTCACTAGGCTGACGAGCCCCGCGTTGTGGCGCAGATAGGCGGGGAGGGACCGCTGACGGGCGCACCCGATAGGATGGTGGATGATGGCGTTGAGGAAATACGTAACGTTCGTTACCAACTCGGCGATCCACCCCGAGTCGGGGCGCTGCGCAATCACGTACTGCAGAACGTCGGGCTGTCGGGTGGCCTCGAGGAAGCGTTCGAATGACGCGGCGTCGGAAACGAGGACGGGCGACTCGAGATAGCGGCCGCAACAGTTACACGAAGAATGGTAGTAACGTAGTCGGCCCGTCTCCCTGTGCCGCAGAATAAACCCGTACGATAAGTTTATTTTAAAGGCCCGAGTCTGCGCCTCGAACATCAGTCGTAGTTGGGCGTCGTGCGCGCTCGTATCCCCGTGGCCGGACAAATGGAAATTATACCTAGATTGAACGGGTCCGCGCGCCACAGACGTACGGATGCTCGCCCAGTAGTCACGCACGACGCTCTGTAGGTCGTTTTCGTTTGGGGCCCCTCAGCGGCGTCTCCGCACATTCGCAGATGCCGCAACATATTGGGGCGCTGCGCGAACGATTGATTGCATTTCGGGCATACTACGTGTTCATCGCTGCCGCATGTTTTTAGATGCCGCGACAAATGAAAAAGACGGACGAACGATCGATCGCATTTCGGACACACGTGCATCGTCGGTCTAGGCGGCACTCTATTAACTACGACGGGGCGCGTCGACGCCCTTTATAAGACCGCCCTAAACCCCGCTAGGGGGCTTTTCTAAACGGCGGCGGTGTTCTCTGCCCTGTTATCCGTCAGGGGGCGACACCGACAGGTGGCATCGCCGAGGGATACGTTTGGCAGTGGCGCCCAGCGGCCAAAGTTTTTGTTCACGTTTTGCGTCAGGTGGCGACACTGCTACCCGACAGGTGGGGCAGCGTCGTTTGGCAGGCCGCCTCTGTCAGTGGCGCCCGGCGGCCAAGTTTTTGTTTACGTTTTGTAGTAGAAATTTCGGCTGTCAGGGGCGCCCGAATACGACGGCAAAGTGTTTGTAGTAGAAATTTCGGCTGTCAGCTGCTGTCCCGCGGCAAATTTGTAGTAGACATTTTTGTAGTAGAAATTTCGCCTAAGTTTTTATTTACGTTTTGTAGTAGCAATTTCGCCCGTCAGGGGCGCCCGAATACGACGGCAAAGTTTTTGTAGTAGAAATTTCGGCTGTCAGCTGCTGCCCCGCGGCAAAGTTTTTGTAGTAGAAATTTCGGCTGTCAGCTGCTGTTCGCCTGTCAGGGGCACCCGGCTGCAGCGGCAAAGTTTTTTTTTGTTTACGCTTTGTAGTAGAAATTTCGGCTGTCAGTGGCTCCCGGAGTGTTTTGTGTGCGGCAGCCGCCGTTGGACAGGCATTGAATGTTAGCGACGTGCGTTTTTTTTTTGGATGGCAACAACAGAAGGCGGGAATTGATTTTCATACGTTTTATTAAGCAGTCTCGTACTACTACTACATCACCACCACAGTAAGGCTTTATGCCACAGCAGAGTAAATAATAATAAGGTTCTAACATCGGCCTATAGCAAAATGTTCATCGCTACTAAGTGTTCGGCGGGGCGCTTATGCCACAGCGGCGTAAATAATAATAATAATAACGCTTTAGGAGCGCCACAGCGGACTATAGGCCGCTGGTAATACTGCACAGCGACCATTCAATTTCCTGCTAATGTTCATCAGCGGCGTACCTACTAATAAGGCTTTATGCCATAGCGAAATGCAATGTTCTAAATCATAGCGTTCAGACGTCGAGGCATGCCCTTTTCAACAGGTAATACTGTAAACAGTAAAGAGGCTTTATGCCACAGCAGAGTAAATAATAATAATAATAAGGCTCTAACAACGGCCTATAGCAAAATGTTCATCGCTACTAAGTGTTCGGCGGGGCGCTTATGCCACAGCGGACTATAGGCCGCTGGTAATACTGCACAGCGACCATTCAATTTCCTGCTAATGTTCATCAGCGGCGTACCTACTAATAAGGCTTTATGCCATAGCGAAATGCGATGTTCTAAATGTTCATAGCGTTCAGACGTCGAGGCATGCCCTTTTCATCAGGTAATACTGCACGGCGACCTCCAACAGAGCACGGTCGAACGGCGCCGTCCAATCCGTCCCCATGAGCCAGTCGGCTACCTGGCGCATGAGCGCGCCCTCCGAGGCGCGATCGCCACGCACGCAACGATCCTCCAGTACCGAGAGTATACGAATAGCGGGAAGCAACAACGTCTGCTGTAGAAAGCTGTCGAGCGACACTGAAAAAAAGCACACATTCAGGGCCGCCACGTTTTCGTACAGAATGTTGTACCGCCGACTCGGCTTCCTCCCCCTGTAGCCGCACATGTGCACGAAGGGGCACCCCTCCTCAGGGGGGCACTCACCACATTCTTGGCGCGCTGTGTCCATCACGCGCTCGCCGATTAGCTCAGCAAACGTGGACATCATGCATCGCTGACGACCGGCGTACGAATGCAGAACGCTCCACTCCGAGTCGGCCTGAAGTGTGCCCACGACCACAGGGCGGTTGTTACGGGCCCACGGAATGAAGTCTTCCGACGAAACTGACAGCACGGCCAGAGGCAGTGGTGACGATAGCACGGTCGCGGCGGCGTCCGCTGTCGCCGCCGGGGCTATTGGCACAGCTGCTGCCTCGTCTGGACCCACTACCACCACCACCGGGGTTAATGCAACGTACGTGGGCGTCCCGGCGTCGCTCACCAGGTCGTGCGGTGGCATGGGCTGCGTGCCTTCCGCCGCAGGCCAGCAGTACGATAGCGCTTCTTCTTCTCTCCCCAGCGGCATAGGGTCGTCGGCAAGGCGTGGCGTCGTTTCCTTCTTAGCGCACTTCTCGGCAGGGGTTGCGCACTCGTCAGCAGCGTCGATAAGGCCGCGCAACGCAGCAGCAATTACAGCATCCTACAGAAGAATAACCAAAGCAGCAATTAGGTCTACAGAACACTAGCCAAACGTTAGTCATTCAAACGGTCTCGCTCCCCTTCTTCGTCACGACCCGCGCCTCACGGACCGTATACGTGTCCAGTATGCCACCCCACACGACCTTGTGCACGTTCAACTCCAAGACGGTGCCAACCAGGCTCGCCACAAAGCTACTGCGCAACTGGTCGGGCAACAGGACTGACACATGGTCGGCATTGTAATCGCCTATCGCCGAAATAGCTTCGTCGAACAGGGTGACCCAAATGCTGGCCTCCGTGTCGGCGTCCTTTTCGTCTTCCACCAAAACGCGCACCGAAAAATACGTCTTCGCCGTTGCCTGTATGCCGTGTACAGCGCACACCCGGCCACCACTTTCTAGGCCTCTCACTTTGCGCTTGCAAATGCCACAGCCCATGTACGTGCATTTGCTTTTCCAAGCCACGCCAACGATTGTTACGGGGGTAACAATCTTATACGTCCCATCGCACGCCAGCACGAACTCTTTCAACGACACTTCGGACGCACTCACCACGGCCTCGAAAATAGGCGCCCCGTCGGCCGTCGGAAGCGCCTTCGCGCTGGCCTCCGACGCCGGCTTCGCTTTGCGACCAGACGCCACCGTTGGCGCCTCCCTCAGCTTGCTGCCTCTCTTTGGCGGCGCCTCTCCGTGCGCGACAGGCGGGGACATGATCAACAACGCTCTGCAACACACAAAACTGCAACGGTAGCAACACGACAGCGACAATATTTAGACGTTCTCCACCCGGTTCCTATATAAGCGCTTTGCACGCGGCCCGCACGCGGCCCCCGTGCGCAAACGCACGCGAGCCGCAAAGCAGCCGATTCTTACAAGGTTACTAAAACTGAAAAAAATCTCTCGGTCAGTCTAGTGCACTAACAGAACGCCACTTTTATTTCCTAATATAAAGTTACCATAAGATTCTCTAGCCCCCACTGACTATTATAGACCGCTTAGTTTGCTCACATTTCACATTTAACGGTCGTTTTAAAGACTTACAAACAGTTACATAAGCGCTTTATATAAACAGTGACGTCAGCTCCTTATGTAAGGCTATGGCGTACGTGTCTAGGTGCCGCGCGCAAAACAGCGGCTCAACAACTGCGCAATTCATTTCTCACTATGGAGCCGACCGAACAAGTTGGTAATTATGCGGCCAATTCTCATCAGGCGCAAAACAGGTACGTTTTGCTAACTCACCTAACACTGACTTTCCTCACTCACTTTCTTTTATAACGTTCACTAACTATTTATTTTATAACGTTCACTAACTAACTATTTTTTACAGCGATCCGCCTCCCCAAAACGCCGGAATCGGTACGCCCCAAGTCGACGTGAATACGCCTCCCCAAGTCGACGTGATTGCGCCTCCCCAAGCCGCTGGAGATAGTGCTAATCCACCGCCTGCCTCTATGCGTCTACCCCCACCACAAAGCCGCCCCGGCGCAAGGTACGTTTAACGATAATAGCGCTTTTTTAATTTACCTTTATTTGCAGACGCCTACTTTCGATAAAGCCTATAGCTGCTTTTCCGTTCGCCCCGCTATTTACAAACGCCCCGCTACCGACTTAATATTTTGGTTTTTTACAGGCCCTAACCTAAAAAGAGACGCGCCGTTACTTTAATACTTTTTTCATACTTGCAGACGAAACATCGCCGGCTTCGATACCCTGCATATAGGGCGCGGGCAAACCCTTGCGAGGCCCTCGCACCGAAACGGCTTCATTCATAGATCTAGAATAAATTTAACCCCAGGCGATCTGATTATGATAGATAGGGGGCCGCGCGCCGATCGACCTGGGGGCACATTGTACCTTGGACGTCGCCGACCACATCACAGCCCTTAACACTGTTTCCTTCTCCACAGATGAACCCCGCGCGCCAGTAGTCACCACCCCGACGCTAATTGAACTTTTCCTCCTTCCCCCAGCCGACACATCTACGTGATCGACCCTAGTCTGGCACATCGACGCTACAATATCGGGCGGGGGATGACAGTGCACTACATAGGACCTGCGCCCCACACAATCACATTCACCTCGCCACGACGCCGCCACCACCAGCCCCTCTTAGCCGTTGAGCCGCGCCGACGAGAAAAAGAACAAGAAGAAGAAGAAGAAGAAGAATACGAAGAGACGGCAGAAAATTTCGATGACGACTACAGTGGGTTCACCGATTTAGAATTTCTAGAGGCCGACAACCCCCTACCAGAGGCGGCGGTAGAGACTTTCACACAGCCATTCTCCTTTGCCGATATATTTCCACGCCCCCAAATTCTTCCCCCCTCATTTGCCCCACCCATCCCAGCGCATCTTTCCGTCCATTTAGGCTTTCCGCCACAACCCTCCGACCGGAACGGCTTTGGCCCACCCCCATGACCCCTTTCCGTCTTCATCTGTAACCAATAAAATTTATTTCTCACCGTTTATTGTTTCTGTGTTTCCTTTCGCCTTCCAACGCACACACGACTATAGTTCCACCTACACATTTAGCCCACTCCACCAGCCTTCCAAAATCACACACGAATAATTCCGCCTATATTGCAACACCAAAGCCACAAGCTTAATACACGCGCACAGGCCAATATGACAGCGCCGACCTCCAGCCGCCATAACGATATTGCACGCGCATCAGATGCCACCAACTGTGTTTCCACCAGTATTCCAACTCACACACGAAACAATCCAGCGAACGCCAAAGCCACAAGCTTAATACGCGCGCACACAGGCCAATCTGACAGCTCCGACCGCCAACTGCAATAACACACGAATAATTCCACCTATATTGCAACACCAAACACCAGCGGCCGCCAAAGCCACAAGCTTAATACACGCGCACAGGCCAATATGGCAGCGCCGGCCTCCAGCCGCCATAACGATATTGCACGCACATCAGAGGTCCCCAACTGTGTTTCCACCAGTATTCCAACTCACACACGAAACAATCCAGCGAACGCCAAAGCCACAAGCTTAATACGCGCACACACAGGCCAATCTGACAGCTCTGACCGCCCACTGCTATAACGATATTGCACCGCAATTGCACGCGTATCCATCAGCTGTGCCGCAGCCAGCGCTGACAGGCAATATCCACATCGGCGCCACAACCTTATTACAAGCGCGTCTATGCGGCCCCGAAAAACATTTATCCGGCCTTCCGTCAAACAATGCACATAAAACTCCTACAGACTGACATACGATACGCCGTTCGCCAGTGAGTCGTGGAAACCAGGCCACTCAATTGCCCTCCTGATCTCCAGCGCGCCGGGGGTAATCTAAAACGCTCGACTAACCTCGATGATCCCCACCCCCACCACCGCGCCAGGCTAAAAGCTTCCAGAAGGCTCTAGAACCTTCTAGAACCTTCCCGCGCGTCACGATATTAACCCCGCTGATCCCCAGGGACGTCACTTCACTCTAAAACTTTCCCATCTCCCCGTGCACCTAATTATTACTAATATGTCGCTATTTACTATTTTTAGTCATTGCTAACGTTCTCCTCCAATAATTGCACTACTCATTTGTTACTAATTAGTACTTAATTAATTAATTAATTAATTAGTACCTGATTAGTCACTAGGGGTCGATAATCACCCTATCTATTTTCTTATTATTCAGTAGATGGCGACACCCTCTTTCTCATGACCCCCATCAATCACTTTGACGTTTACTATAATCATACTGCTAAAAAACGTAGGAATTCTACTTATAAAAAACGAAAAAGCCTTTGATCTAAGGTCACTTCCGTGGATGGCGAGACCCGAATCACTACTGGCATGCGTGAGTACAAGCTTGTGCGTGACGTATGTGTGCTTGCAGGCTTGTGTGAGTATAAGCATGTGTTTGTGACATGTGTGTGTGTTTGTGCATAAGTACAAGCGTGTGCGTGACATGTGTGTGTGCTTGCAGGCGTACGTGAGTACAAGCGAGCGTGTGTGTGACATGTGTGTGTGCTTGCGTGCGTGAGTGATTTCAAGCGTGTGTGTGACATGTGTGTGTGTGTGCTTGCAGGTGTGCGTGAGTACAAGCGTGTGTGTGACATGGGTGTTTGCTTGCAGGCGTACATGAGTACAAGCTTGTGCGTGACATGTGTGTGTGCTTGCAGGCTTGCGTGAGTACGAGGGTGTGGGTGACATGTGTCTGTGCTTGCGGGCGTGCGTGAGTACAAGCGAGTGTGTGTGTCACGTGTGTGTGCTTGCAGGCATGCGTGAGTCCGAGCGTGTGTGTGACATGTGTGTGTGCTTGCAGGCATGCGTGAGTACAAGCGTGTGCGTGACATGTGTGTGTGCTTGCAGGCGTGCGTGAGTACAAGCGAGCGTGTGTGTGACATGTGTGTGTGCTTGCAGGCGTGTGTGAGTACAAGAGTGTGTGTGACATGTGTGTGTGCTTCCAGGCTTGCGTGAGTACAATCGTGTGTGTGACATGTGTGTGTACTTGCAGGCGTGCGTGAGTACAAGCTTGTGTGTGACATATGTGTGTGCTTGCGTGCGTGCGTGAGTACAAGCATGTGTGTGACATGTATGTGTGCTTGCAGGCGTGTGTGAGTACAATCGTGTGTGTGACATGTGTGTGTGTGCTTGCATGCATGCGTGAGTACAACCGTGTGTGTGACATGTGTGTGTGCTTGCAGGCGTTCGTGAGTACAAGTGTGTGTGTGACGTGTGTGTGCTTGCGTGCGAGCGTGCGTGCGTGAGTACAAGCGTGTGTGTGACATGTGTGTGTGCTCGCAGGCGTGCGTGAGCACAAGCGTGTGTGTGTGTGACGTGTGTGTGCTTGCAGGCGTGTGTGAGTACGAGCGTGTGTGTGACATGTGTGTGTGTGCTTGCAGGCTTGCGTGAGTACAAGCGTGTGCGTGACGTGTGTGTGCTTGCAGGTTAGCGTGAGTACAAGCATGTGTGTGACATGTGTGTGTGTTTGCGTGCGTGCATGAGTACAACCGTGTGCGTGACATGTGTGTGTGCTTGCAGGCGTGCGTGAGTACAAGCGAGCGTGTGTGTGACATGTGTGTGAGCTTGCGTGCGTGCGTGAGTACAAGCGTGTGTGTGACATGTGTGTGTGTGCTTCCAGGCGTGCGTGAGTACAAGCGTGTGTGTGACATGGGTGTTTGCTTGCAGGCGTACATGAGTACAAGCGTGTGCGTGACATGTGTGTGTGCTTGCAGGCTTGCGTGAGTACGAGCGTGTGTGTGACATGTGTGTGTGTTTGCAGGCGTGCGTGAGTACAAGCGAGCGTGTGTGTGACATGTGTGTGAGCTTGCGTGCGTGCGTGAGTACAAGCGTGTGTGTGACATGTGTGTGTGTGCTTCCAGGCGTGCGTGAGTACAAGCGTGTGTGTGACATGGGTGTTTGCTTGCAGGCGTACATGAGTACAAGCGTGTGCGTGACATGTGTGTGTGCTTGCAGGCTTGCGTGAGTACGAGCGTGTGTGTGACATGTGTGTGTGTGTGCTTGCAGGCATGCGTGAGCACAAGCGTGTGTGTGACATGTGTGTGTGCTTGCAGGCGTGCGTGAGTACAAGCGTGTGTGTTACATGTGTTTGTGCTTGCAGGCGTGCATGAGTATGAGCGTGTGTGTGACATGTGTGTGTGCTTGCAGGCATGCGTGAGTACAAGCGTGTGCGTGACGTGTGTGTGCTTGCAGGCGTGCGTGAGTACGAGCGAGTGGGTGACATGTGTGTGTGTGCTTGCAGGCGTAATGCGTGAGTGATACAAGCATTGTGCGTGACGTGTGTGTGCTTGCAGGCGTGCGTGAGTACAAGCGTGTGTGTGACATGTGTGTTTGCTTGCAGGCGTGCGTGAGTACAAGCGTGTGCGTGACATGTGTGTGTGTGCTTGCAGGCGTGCGTGAGTACGAGCATGTGTGTGACATGTGTCTGTGCTTGCAGGCGTGCGTGAGTACAAGCGAGTGTGTGTGTGACAAGTGTGTGTGCTTGCAGGCATGCGTGAGTCCGAGCGTGTGTGTGACATGTGTGTGTGCTTGCAGGCATACGTGAGTACAAGCGTGTGCGTGACATGTGTGTGTGGTTCCAGGCGTGCGTGAGTACAAGCGAGCGTGTGTGTGACATGTGTGTGTGCTTGCAGGCGTGTGTGAGTACAAACGTGTGTGTGACATGTGTGTGTGCTTGCAGGCGTGCGTGAGTACAAGCGTGTGAGTGACATGTGTTTGTGCTTGCAGGCGTGCATGAGTATTTGCGTGTGTGTGACATGTGTGTGTGCTTGCAGGCATGCGTGAGTACAAGCGTGTGTGTGACATGTATGTGTGCTTGCAGGCGTGTGTGAGTACAAGCGTGTGTGTGACATGTGTGTGTGCTTGCAGGCGTGCGTGAGTACAAGCGAGCGGGTGTGTGACATGTGTGTATGCTTGCGTGCGTGCGTGTGTACAAGCGTGTGTGTGACATGTGTGTGTGTGTGCTTGCAGGCGTGCGTGAGTACAAGCGTGTGTGTGACATGTGTGTTTGCTTGCAGGCGTGTATGAGTACAAGCGTGTGCGTGACATGTGTGTGTGTGCTTGCAGGCGTGCGTGAGTACGAGCATGTGTGTGACATGTGTCTGTGCTTGCAGGGTGCGTGAGTACAAGCGAGTGTGTGTGTGACGTGTGTGTGTTTGCAGGCATGCGTGAGTCCCAGCGTGTGTGTGACATGTGTGTGTGCTTGCAGGCGTGCGTGAGTACGAGCGTGTGAGTGACATGTGTGTGTGCTTGCAGGCGTGCGTGAGTAGAAGCGTGTGTGTGTGTGACGTGTGTGTGCTTGCAGGCGTGCGTAAGTACGAGCGTGTGTGTGACATGTGTGTGTGTGATTACAGGCATGCGTGAGTACAAGCGTGTGCGTGACGTGTGTGTGCTTGCAGGCTTGCGTGAGTATAAGCATGTGTGTGTGACATGTGTGTGTGTTTGTGTGCGTGCATAAGTACAAGCGTGTGCGTGACATGTGTGTGTGCTTGCAGGCGTACGTGAGTACAAGCGAGCGTGTGTGTGACATGTGTGTGTGCTTGCGTGCGTGAGTGAGTTCAAGCGTGTGTGTGACATGTGTGTGTGTGTGCTTGCAGGTGTGCGTGAGTACAAGCGTGTGTGTGACATGGGTGTTTGCTTGCAGGCGTACATGAGTACAAGCTTGTGCGTGACATGTGTGTGTGCTTGCAGGCGTGTGTGAGTACAAGAGTGTGTGTGACATGTGTGTGTGCTTGCAGGCTTGCGTGAGTACAATCGTGTGTGTGACATGTGTGTGCTTGCAGGCGTGCATGAGTACGAGCGTGTGTGTGACATATGTGTGTGTGCTTGCAGGCTTGCGTGAGTACAAGCGTGTGCGTGACGTGTGTGTGTTTGCAGGCTTGCGTGAGTACAAGCATGTGTCTGACATGTGTGTGTGTGTTTGCGTGCGTGCATGAGTACAAGCGTGTGCGTGACATGTGTGTGTGCTTGCAGGCGTGCGCGAGTACAAGCGAGCGTGTGTGTGACTTGTGTGTATGCTTGCGTGCGTGCGTGAGTACAAGCGTGTGTGTGACATGTGTGTGTGTGTGTGCCATGTGTGTGTGTGCTTGCAGGCGTGCGTGAGTACAAGCGAGCGTGTGTGTGACATGTGTGTGTGTTTGCACGCATGCGTGCGTACAAGCGTGTGCGTGATGTGTGTGTGCTTGCAGGCATGCGTGAGTACAAGCGTGTGTGCGACATGTGTGTATGCTTGCAGGCGTGCGTGAGTACAAGCGTGTGAGTGGCATGTGTTTGTGCTTGCAGGCGTGCATGAGTATGAGCGTGTGTGTGACATGTGTGTGTGCTTGCAGGCATGCGTGAGTACAAGTGTGTGCGTGACGTGTGTGTGCTTGTAGGCGTGCGTGAGTACGAGCTTGTGTGTGACATGTGTGTGTGCTTGCAGGCGTGCCTGAGTTGAAGCGTGTGTGTGTGTGACGTGTGTGTTCTTGCAGGCGTGCATGAGTACGAGCGTGTGTGTGACATGTGTGTGTGTGCTTGCATGCATGCGTGAGTACAAGCTTGTGCGTGATGTGTGTGTGCTTGCAGGCGTGCGTGAGTACAAGTGTGTGTGTGACGTGTGTGTGCTTGCGTGCGTGCGTGCGTGCGTGAGTACAAGCGTGTGTGTGACATGTGTGTGTGTGCTTGCAGGCGTGCGTGAGTACAAGCTTGTGTGTGACATGTGTGTTTGCTTGCAGGCGTGCATGAGTACAAGCGTGTGTGTGACATGTGTGTTTGCTTCCAGGCGTGCGTGAGTACATGCGTGTGCGTGACATGTGTGTGTGCTTGCAGGCGTGCGTGAGTAAGAGCGTGTGTGTGACATGTGTCTGTGCTTGCAGGCGTGCGTGAGTACAAGCGAGTGTGCGTGTGACGTGTGTGTGCTTGCAGGCATGCGTGAGTCCGAGCGTGTGTGTGAAATGTGTGTGTGCTTGCAGGCATGCGTGAGTACAAGCGTGTGCGTGACATGTGTGTGTGCTTGCAGGCGTGCGTGAGTACAAGCGAGCGAGTGTGTGACATGTGTGTGTGCTTGCAGGCGTGCGTGAGTACAAGAGTGTGTGTGACATGTGTGTGTGCTTGCATGCATGCGTGAGTACAAGCGTGTGCGTGATGTGTGTGTGCTTGCAGGCGTGCATGAGTACAAATGTGTGTGTGACGTGTGTGTGCTTGGTGCGTGCGTGCGTGCGTGCGTGAGTACAAGCGTGTGTGTGACATGTGTGTGTGTGCTTGCAGGCGTGCGTGAGTACAAGCTTGTGTGTGACATGTGTGTTTGCTTGCAGGCGTGCATGAGTGCAAGCGTGTGCGTGACATGTGTGGGTGCTTGCAGGCGTGCGTGAGTACGAGCGTGTGTGTGACATGTGTGTGTGCTTGCAGGCATACGTGAGTACAAGCGAGCGTGTGTGTGACATGTGTTTGTGCTTGCAGGCGTGTGTGAGTACAAGCGTGTGTTTGACATGTGTGTTTGCTTGCAGGCGTGCATGAGTACAAGCGTGTGCGTGACATGTGTGTGTGCTTGCAGGCGTGCGTGAGTACGAGCATGTGTGTGACATGTGTCTGTGCTTGCAGGCGTGCGTGAGTACAAGCGAGTGTGTGTGTGACGTGTGTGTGCTTGCAGGCATGCGTGAGTCCGAGCGTGTGTGTGACATGTGTGTGTGCTTGCAGGCATACGTGAGTACAAGCGTGTGCGTGACATGTGTGTGTGGTTCCAGGCGTGCGTGAGTACAAGCGAGCGTGTGTGTGACATGTGTGTGTGCTTGCAGGCGTGTGTGAGTACAAACGTGTGTGTGACATGTGTGTGTGCTTGCAGGCGTGCGTGAGTACAAGCGTGTGAGTGACATGTGTTTGTGCTTGCAGGCGTGCATGAGTATTTGCGTGTGTGTGACATGTGTGTGTGCTTGCAGGCATGCGTGAGTACAAGCGTGTGTGTGACATGTATGTGTGCTTGCAGGCGTTATTGGGGCACAAGCGTGTGATAGCGACATGTATTATTGTGCTTTACTACGGGCCGATTGCGTGAGGAATTTACAAGCGTGTATGTGACATGTGTGTGTGCTTGCAGGCGTGCGTGATTACAAGCGTGTGTGTGACATGTGTGTGTGCTTGCAGGCGTGCATGAGTATGAGCGTGTGTGTGACATGTGTGTGTGCTTGCAGGCATGCGTGCGTACAAGCGTGTGCGTGATGTGTGTGTGCTTGCAGGCGTGCGTGAGTACAAGCGTGTGTGTGACATGTGTGTGTGCTTGCAGGCGTGCGTGAGTACAAGCGTGTGTGTGACATGTGTGTGTGTGCTTGCAGGCGTGCCTGAGTACAAGTGTGTGTGTGTGTGTGTGACGTGTGTGTTCTTGCAGGCATGTATGAGTACGAGCGTGTGTGTGCTTGCATGCATGCGTGAGTACAAGCGTGTGCGTGATATGTGTGTGCTTGCAGGCGTGCGTGAGTACAAGCGTGTGTGTGACATGTGTGTGTGCTTGTAGGCGTGCGTGAGTACAAGTGTGTGTGTGACGTGTGTGTGCTTGCGTGCGTGCGTGCGTGCGTGCGTGCGTGCGTGAGTACAAGCGTGTGTGTGACATGTGTGTGTGCTTGCAGGCGTGCGTGAGTACAAGCGTGTGTGTGACGTGTGTGTTTGCTTGCAGGCGTGCATGAGTACAAGCGTGTGCGTGACATGTGTGGGTGCTTGCAGGCGTGCGTGAGTACGAGCGTGTGTGTGTGTGATGTGTGTGCTTGCAGGCGTGCGTGAGTAAGAGCGTGTGTGTGACATGTGTGTGAGCTTGAAGGCATGCGTGAGTACAAGCGTGTGCGTGACATGTGTGTGTGCTTGCAGGCGTGCGTGAGTACAAGCGAGCGTGTGTTTGACATGTGTGTGTGCTTGCAGGCGTGCGTGAGTACAAGCGTGTGTGTGACATGTGTGTGTGCTTGCGTGCGTGCTTGAGTACAAGCATGTGTGTGACATGTGTGTGTGCTTGCAGGTGTGCGTGAGTACAAGCGTGTGTGTGACATGCGTGTGTGGTTGCAGGCGTGCGTGAGCACAAGCGTGTGTGTGATATGTGTGTGTGCTTGCGTGCGTGCGTGAGTACGAGCATGTGTGTGACGTGTGTGTGTTTGCAGGGTGCGTGAGTACAAGCGTGTGTGTGACGTGTCCCTGTCCACTGTGTATATCAGTCAACTTTCTACATCCCAGGGAGAAGCATACTCAATGCAATCTTATCAGACCACCCTTTATGTTTAACAAGATTTAAGAAGATTGTGTGTGTGTGAGACGTGTGTGTTCTTGCAGGCGTGCGTGAGTACGAGCGTGTGTTTGACATGTGTGTGTGTGCTTGCATGCATGCGTGAGTACAAGCGTGTGTGTGATGTGTGTGTGCTTGCAGGCGTGCTTGAGTACAAGCGTGTGTTTGACATATGTGTGTGCTTGCAGGCGTGCGTGAGTACAAGTGTGTGTGTGACGTGTGTGTGCTTGCGTGCGTGCGTGCGTGCGTGCGTGAGTACAAGCGTGTGTGTGACATGTGTGTGTGCTTGCAGGCGTGCGTGAGTACAAGCGTGTGTGTGACTTGTGTGTTTGCTTGCAGGCGTGCATGAGTACAAGCGTGTGCGTGACATGTGTGGGTGCTTACGGGCGTGCATGAAATTACGAGCGTTGTGTGATGTGCTTACAGGCGTGCGTGGTAAAAGGGCATTAATTATTGCGGCTTTTTATGTGTGGCGAGCATGCACGTAATTACAAGCGATAATTGCGTGACGATGTGTACTTGCAGGCTTACGTAATTACAAAGCATGTTCATGTGTGTGTGTGTTGCGTGCGTCCGGAATTTCAAGCGTATTTGCTGACAAGTGTGTGTGCGTGCGTGAGTACAAACGGACGTGTGCGTGACATGTGTGGGTGCTTGCAGGCGTGCGTGAGGAAGAGCGTGTGTGTGACATGTGTGTGTGCTTGAAGGCATGCGTGAGTACAAGCGTGTGCGTGACGTGTGTGTGCTTGCAGGCTTGCGTGAGTACAAGCATGTGTGTGATATGTGTGTGAGTTTGCGTGCGTGCATGAGTACAAGCGTGTGCGTGACATGTGTGTGTGCTTGCAGGCGTGCGTGAGTACAAGCGAGCGTGTGTGTGACATGTGTGTGTGCTTGCGTGCGTGCGTGAGTACAAGCGTGTGTGTGACATGTGTGTGTGTGTGCTTGCAGGCGTGCGTGAGTACAAGCGTGTGTGTGACATGTGTGTTTGCTTGCAGGCGTGCATGAGTACAAGCGTGTGCGTGACATGTGTGTGTGTGCTTGCAGGCGTGCGTGAGTACGAGCATGTGTGTGACATGTGTCTGTGCTTGCAGGCGTGCGTGAGTACAAGCGAGTGTGTGTGTGACGTGTGTGTGCTTGCAGGCATGCGTGAGTCCGAGCGTGTGTGTGACATGTGTGTGTGCTTGCAGGCATACGTGAGTACAAGCGTGTGCGTGACATGTGTGTGTGGTTCCAGGCGTGCGTGAGTACAAGCGAGCGTGTGTGTGACATGTGTGTGTGCTTGCAGGCGTGTGTGAGTACAAGCGTGTGTGTGACATGTGTGTGTGCTTGCAGGCGTGCGTGAGTACAAGCGTGTGAGTGACATGTGTTTGTGCTTGCAGGCGTGCATGAGTATTTGCGTGTGTGTGACATGTGTGTGTGCTTGCAGGCATGCGTGAGTACAAGCGTGTGTGTGACATGTATGTGTGCTTGCAGGCGTGTGTGAGTACAAGCGTGTGTGTGACATGTGTGTGTGCTTGCAGGCGTGCGTGAGTACAAGCGAGCGGGTGTGTGACATGTGTGTATGCTTGCGTGCGTGCGTGTGTACAAGCGTGTGTGTGACATGTGTGTGTGTGTGCTTGCAGGCGTGCGTGAGTACAAGCGTGTGTGACGTATTAATGTGTGTGCTTACTGGAGCATGCGTGCGTACAAGCGTGTGCGTGATATTAGTATTGTGCTTGCAGGCGTGCGTAATTACAGCGTGTATGTGACGTAATAATGGCAATGTGCTTGCAGGCGTGCGTAGTACAAACGTGTGTGTGACATGTGTGTGTGTGTGCTTGGGCGATGCCTGAGTACAAGTGTGTGTGTGTGGTATTATTATTATTGTGACGCATTGTGTTCTTACAGGCATGTATGATACGAGCGTGTGTGTGCTGCATGCATGCGTGAGTACAAGCGTGTGCAATGATATGTAATATTAGCACGGGAGCGTGCGTGAGAATACAAGCGTGTGTGTGTGACAATATTATTGTGCTTGTAGGCGTGCGTGAGTACAAGTATTATTGTGTGACGTGTGTGCTTGCGTGCGTACGTGCGTGCGTGCGTGCGTGAGTACAAGCGTGTGTGTGACATGTGTGTGTGCTTGCAGGCGTGCGTGAGTACAAGCGTGTGTGTGACGTGTGTGTTTGCTTGCAGGCGTGCATGAGTACAAGCGTGTGCGTGACATGTGTGGGTGCTTGCAGGCGTGCGTGAGTACGAGCGTGTGTGTGTGTGATGTGTGTGCTTGCAGGCGTGCGTGAGTAAGAGCGTGTGTGTGACATGTGTGTGAGCTTGAAGGCATGCGTGAGTACAAGCGTGTGCGTGACATGTGTGTGTGCTTGCAGGCGTGCGTGAGTACAAGCGAGCGTGTGTTTGACATGTGTGTGTGCTTGCAGGCGTGCGTGAGTACAAGCGTGTGTGTGACATGTGTGTGTGCTTGCGTGCGTGCTTGAGTACAAGCATGTGTGTGACATGTGTGTGTGCTTGCAGGTGTGCGTGAGTACAAGCGTGTGTGTGACATGCGTGTGTGCTTGCAGGCGTGCGTGAGCACAAGCGTGTGTGTGATATGTGTGTGTGCTTGCGTGCGTGCGTGAGTACGAGCATGTGTGTGACGTGTGTGTGTTTGCAGGGTGCGTGAGTACAAGCGTGTGTGTGACGTGTCCCTGTCCACTGTGTATATCAGTCAACTTTCTACATCCCAGGGAGAAGCATACTCAATGCAATCTTATCAGACCACCCTTTATGTTTAACAAGATTTAAGAAGATTGCCACCCAGAAAATTAACTCTAGATGGCATATGGACAAGGAAGCCTTTTGGCTTATCGAGAGTCCAGTACTTTTTATCTACATGTATCCCGCCCTTTTAAGGTATGTGTCGATTTTATTTGTAAACATATTCACGCTACTAGCACCCACACAATCAGCAGATAATCTGTTCCATTCATTTACAGGTCTATACAGTCCTTTGTGAAAATGAGAAATTTCTTATATCTACCGGTTATCTACACTGCTCCTTTACTAATGTAAGTTCATGTCCTCTAGTCCTTCTATCTTTCTTAACTGAGAAAAAAATATTGTTATCAATATTTTCATAGCCATTCATTATTATTAACACTTCTATCTGATCTCCTCTCAATCTCCTGGACTCCAGGGTTGTTAAACCACATTCTTTTAGGCGAATTTCATAACTAAGATCCCTCAGTTTTGGTATCATTTTAATCGCGCTCCTCTGTACTCTTTCTAGCATATATATGTCCTTCTTGCGATATGGCCTCCACACTTGTATACATTATTCTAAATGAGGCCTCACTATTGTTTTGTACAGCGGTATTATAAGCTCTTTTTCCTTACACGTTATGTTTTGCCTAATTAATCCAAGGATTTTATTTCCTTTTGAAGCGGCAATACCGCACTGCTCTGAAACCTTCATATCAGCACTAATGGTTAACCCTAAGTCCTTTTCTTTTATAGTTGTACTTAGTACAGAACCTCCCATTGTATATTGTACATCTTCGTTCTCATGTCCTGTGTGGAGGCATTTACATTTCCCAAAATTGAACAACATTTGCCACTTTTCAGACCATTTGATCAACCTGTCAAGATCATCTTGTAAATGCTGTCTATCTCCATCACTTTTAATCTTTCTAAACACTTTTGTATCATCTGCAAATTTCAACACCTTGCTAGCTATATCATCGTCCGAATCGTTTATATATATTAATAATAATATAGGTCCCAGAACTGATCCCTGTGGAACCCCACTCAAAACTGATTTCCAGTTTGAAGCCTCCCCATCAACAACTACCCGTTGTCTTCTGTCAATCAGCCATTTTCCTATCCAGTTAATTATACCATTTCCTATGCCATGGGCCTTTAGTTTAAGCAGTAATCTTTGATGTGGCACTTTGTCGAAAGCTTTTTGAAAATCTAAGTAGATGATATCTACTGGTGATCCATCATCTACCCACTTAGTGATATCTTCCAAAAAACATAACATATTTGTTAAGCATGACCTCGCTTTTAGAAACCCATGTTGAGATGGGTTTATCAAGTTATGTTTAACAAGAAAATTCACCATGTGATCTTTAATTAGTCTTTCTAATAATTTACAAATCACCGATGTTAAACTAACTGGTCTATAATTATTTGACTCTGAACCTTTTTTAAATAACGGTACTTCTTTCCATTCTAAAGGAACCACTCCCTCTTCTAATGACAAGTTGAAAACTGTTGGAAGCGGTATGCTAATTTGTTCTACAATTTCCAATAGTAGTTTGGGTGGAATACCATCCACTCCAGGTGATTTATTATCCTTCATAGCCCTATTTTCTTAGCTACCATTTCCGGGGTTACAATTAACTGTCTTAAATAGTCTGATCTGCCCCCTTGAACTTAGCCTCTGATTGAAGAATCTCTCATCTTCTGCCATTAGAATCCTTCTGATATTATATTTCCAGCACTATCTTCTAGATAAACTCTTGCTGTCATGTTTTATATTACAAGCTAATTTATGTTCATAGCTTCTCTTTGAATTTCTAATTTCAGCTCTAGCTTGGTTTAGTGCTTCTTTATAAATGTTGTAGTCTTCGTCATTTCCAGTACGTCTATATGACTTCCACATCATTTGTTTATACTTAATTTTGCTAATGGCTTCTTTCGGTAAGTGTTTCTTTTTGGACCGTTTCCTGTGTTTTTTTAAGGGAACAAACGTTTGCTCACTTCCCTTACAGCGTTTTGTATTTTTTCATTCTCTTCTATGCTTATGTTTGGACTTCGATAAACTAATCCAACCGTTAACATTGAGTTTCCTGTAACTATGTTACACCAAACAGCTTCTTCGCAATCTGCTTCTCTGTCTAATTTTATTTCATAAGCCTGGATAGATTCTTTAATATATAAAATAACTCCACCTCCCCCTCTTCCTATTCTATCATTCCTAAACATTATATATCCTGTCAGTCCCAATTCGGCATCTGATATATCGGTGGTTGCCCATGATTCGGTTACACCTATTATGTGAGGGTCAGTATCTTCTACCATAATGTTTAGTTCATTTCTTTTGTTTACTATACTCCTTCCATTTAAACAAACACATTTATATCAAGCTTCAGAACAGTTTTCCAGACTGTTCTTTGCTGAATTATTTTTGCTGTCCTTATCTATACCTCCAGTTTCAGGCTTCTCTGTGAGTCCCCCCTGCGAATTTAGTTTAAATAGATGCAACCTGTCCCACTGTCAACAGATCGCAGCAGATTCTCTGAGAATACTGCTGCCCCCTTTCCTCTTAGATGGAGGCCATCTCTCATGTATATATCTTCTCTCCCAACAAAGTACCCCATAAATCTATGAATCCCACGCCCTCTTCTTCACACATCTGTTCAACTAGTGCATTGATCGCCATCCTCTTACAGTTTTTGTATGTTGCCCCCCTTCCTCTCATTACTGGCAAAATTCCTGAGAGAACAACCTCTTCCTCACTAGATGTCTGTATTTATCCCAGTTGGTCCCTCCTTGTCTGCATTGTTTGTCCCTACGTGTACTAGTATAGACCCTCCCTTGCCATGCCCCAATACCTTCTCTACCCTTTCGGTCACATGTTCTATCCTAGCTCCCGGTAGACATACAACAATGTCCTTCCCCTAGCATACAGTCTTGTCTGTTTTTCTCAGAATTGAATCGCCCGTAAACACTCTCTCTTTTCTCCTTGCCCCCTCAATCACTGCCTCAGAGTAGCTCCTCCGGTTTGCATATGTCTGGTTGTTGTCTTTTCCTCTTGTCGTCTTCTCTCCTGTCACATTCTCTTCCATTCCCTTCTTTCCTGTCGCGTTTTCTCTTGTCCCTTTCCTCCTGTCATATTGTAGAATTTGCATCAGAAAAAATGCTCTAAAATGCTACAAAGAAAGAACTGTTTCATGTTCACATTTGTCTACAGTTTAGTGTAGTCATGTATATTATTAATCTTGATTAAGATTTACATGGCGCCATAATCTGGGACCAGCCCATACGTAGGCCCGTTGGCGTACATAAATTATAAAACGTACATAGAAAAAATGTAGAAAATATATATACCGGTAAATATAATTTGACATCAAGACTGATAAAATAGACATAAAAAAAAATATATATAATGTCAAAAAGATTAAGGTAAATAATAAGCTATAATATTACATTAAGATACTTTTTTAAACATAAACGTAAGAACAATATGCACTACGCCCGACAAAGTGTGTTATATATATATTTATATATATATATATATACATATATATATATTTATATACGTACATACATATATATATATATATACAGTGTATGTATATATAAATATATATATATATATAAATACACTGTATGTATATATATATATATATATACATATATATATATATATATATATGTATATAATATATATATAATATATATATATATATGGTATATATATATAATTATATATATTATATAACTCAGTCAGTCTGTCTATTTGCCGGGCATAGCGTATATTGTTCTTACGTACATGTGTATGTTGTCCTCAACTATTTCACGTTTACATTAGTCTACAGATGTACGTTGTTATTAACTGGTCCACATTCACATTAGTCTACAGATGTACGTTGTTATTAACTGGTCCACATTCACATTAGTCTACAGATGTACGATGTTATTAACTGGTCCACATTCACATTAGTCTACAGATGTACGTTGTTATTAACTGGTCCACATTCACATTAGTCTACATATGTACGTTGTTATTAACTGGTCCACATTCACATTAGTCTACTGATGTACGTTGTTATTAACTGGTCCACATTCACATTAGTATACAGATGTACGCTGTTATTAACTGGTCCATATTCACATTAGTCTACAGATGTACGTTGTTATTAACTGGTCCACATTCACATTTGTCTACAGATGTACGTTGTTTTTAACTGGTCCACATTTACATTAGTCTACAGATGTACATTGTTATTAACTGGTCCACATTCACATTAGTATACATATGTACGCTGTTATTAACTGGTCCACATTCACATTAGTCTATAGTTATATATTGTCGGTAACCAACCGGCAGTGTTGTTGTCCCACATCGTCAATCAATCACCTCAGTCGGGAACGTCTTAGAAATGCGACCACTTTCCCAATCATTAAAACGTTACCATTGTGCGGACGGTTCTTGGACAACATCATAAAACGAATTAAAATGTGTCCCACTTCCATAAGTGGTCTTATTTCCACAGAGTCATTGTGTTAGCCATTATCACGTGAGGTGGTGGCCAAATTATATCGAAAGCAAACTTTCTTGACGAGACACCGTCAACGATGATCGATCGCAATTGTAATGGCACATGTAAGGTATTTACAATATTACTTACTTTGCTTTGTTACTCTTGTAAATTGTGGCTTTTGCAGAGCGTTCGTCGTGTCCTCTAAAGTATGGTAATTATACAAATTATATCGTGTTTTTCGGGTAAGGTTCGTTTATTGCGTGTATCGTTTCCTCATGGTTCTGATTCTTACATAGCATTTATCGTGTATAAGTATGGTTCTTGTATAGCCTGCATTTGTTTGCAATGATATCGTTCTTACGTTGCCCTTACTTATCGTGACGTGTAAAGCATGGTTTTTACACCGCGTGTATCGTGTTTTCTAATGTGTGGTTATTGCACAGCATGTATCGTGTCTTCTAATGTTTACTATGGTTCTTACGTTGCTTGTATCGTGTCTTCGAATGTGTTGTTCTTATGTCGTGTACTCTAAGGTATGCGTCTCGCAATGTGTCCATAGTCTCTTGTAGGGTGGGGTTCTTGCATAGCGTTCATAGTGTCTTCTAAGGTATAGTTTTATCAAACGTTTATCACGCCCGCAAACATGCAGTTCATATATAGCGCATATTACTTTCTCTAAGGTGTACTTCTGACATATAACGTTGTCTAATGCAACGAGTCACGATTTACTGTTCACTTCATAGCACATCTGTTCACTAAAATACATCGTCAATTTATGTGTGGTGAGGAGGTTTTAGCCACGTTGAAATTACTGCACCACAACGTCAATCACTTAATTCTACCAATCTTCAATAGCGTCTATTACTGCTCTAGACGGCCTCGAACAAACTGGATTGAGTGAACTTGCACGAGCTTCAGGCATAAGCAAACAAGTGTTCCACACAATCAAGCCGATACAGTATTGACATCCTCGCCGGGTTTAGATGATCCTATTTACCCAAGACATTGCGTGTTCGGCTTGTATATCAATGCGCCCGCATTCATCAAGCGACTGCAAACAGCGCGTATGACCACTGTGTGCGTAGCCATTCATTAAAGCCACCTCCTTGAAGAAGCTTTGCTTCAATATGAACTACGTCATGCGTGAGATTACAATACATTTCACACGCGAGATAAATGTACGAACACGTCAAGTGTTGATGTTAGATAACATTCCACAGGCCTAGCGACCGAACCAACTCGGAGTCTCAATTGACATGTCTGCCGCCATGACGTAAGTAGGAACAGACCTCAGTGAACTTTCATCGATGTTGGAGGTACGTGTCGTTTTTTGTCAAGCAACGGTCATATATACAGTTAAATACATGCATGTTAGAGATTGACAAGAAAGTGCAAGAAAGAGGAGCTAATCTGGTATAAGGAGTCATCGTGTGTGAAAAGATTAACAAGGCTAGAACCAGTTAGATTAGAAGTACGGAGGCAGCGCTGAGAATTACGAGTGTGACATCACAGAGGTTGTCTGTTTCGTTCCCCGTGATCAGGTGTATGGTAATTACTAGCAGTCAGTTCGCAGAATTGGCTGTCTTAAATGTGGGAAATTCGAGACCGCGATGAACACCCAAGTGTTTTGCTGTTAGACCAGATGGCGCCCATTATAATATTGTTTATATCTGAATGTTTCGTTTATTTTACGCTGGCTGAACATTCAAATTACGAACAATGTATCGGGTATGTTATACACAATTTGGCAGTAGTTTACTTTCAACACACACACACACACACACACGCGCGCGCGCGCGCATATATATATGTAAAATAAACGAAACATTCAGATGATAAACAACTGTATTGACAATAATATAATGGACACCGTCTGACCTAACAGCAAAACTATTGGATGTTCATCGCGGTCGCGAATATGTGTGTGTGTGTGTGTGTGTGTGTGTGTGTGTGTGTGTGCGTGCGTGCGTGCGTGCGTGAGTGTGCGTGCGTGCGTGCATGTTTGTATGCATGCAAGTATGTATGCATGTGTGTATGTATGTATGCATGCATGTGTGTGTATGCATGCATGTCTGTATGCATGCATGCATGTATGTATACATGTATGTATGCATGTATGTATGTATCTCCTCCGAGGCGCAAGGGTATACTCACCACTTCCCGCTGTGTTCAGTCGTTTCCTTGGTCCACTGGCACCTGATCTACTAATTGGTGTTGCATTTCTAAAACAAAGGGAATTATTTATAGCAAGTTTTTCAGTGGACAAGTGGAATGATTAGGCAATCACCAGATGGCACAACGGTGGTATAATTGGCGACGTCATAAATGATATGGTCACTGTGAACGAGTTTAAGATTAACATACTGTAATGGTGGTAGCATTTGCCCTTGTTTGGTTAGTCCACGTGTGGGTGTGAGCTAGTAGTTATCATAGTCTTAAGACCATTATATTAATCATTATGAAAAAACACAATACAAACAACCCCCCTTTAAGTGATTAACTGGAAAAAAATGTAAGAACATATAAGTTTTTAATATGATCTAAATAGACGCAGAAAGTTTGCATAACGTTATTTAGGCGACGCTTTTTAGTAAGTTGTACACGTTTGTGTTTTGTCTGAAGATATCATATCTGTGTGTGTGCCAGTCTTGTTTACTGGGTTCACAGCTTTATCTTTTAAACAAACATGGTCTACTGAAGTCTAAACCATACAACGTGCCCCATGACCAGGATAGGTTACCGCAACACGATATTCAGGATAATTGATACTAATCCTGTTCTAATAATACGGCACCTGTGCGTAGCAATATTTTACTGGTCATATGTGTTAATGGTATATTATATCAACGGAGCGCGTTTGGATTTGCAGCGTTATAGATCGACAGCGTTAAAGACGGCGAAGTTGACGGCGTAACACGGACAGGCTCTTACACCAGCCTTGCCGTTGAAAGCGACCGAATCAAACAGGAACGAGACTTAATTGCGTGCACTCTATAATAAATTAGTAATAATGCGTTGCAATCAGTGCAGCTTTCAATTAGTTGTTGCGCCAAAGAAGACGCACTTATGAGGGCTAATCGTCGTTTCGTGCCGCTTGCCAACACCGTCTTGAATGAGCCTATCAAGAATCGACACTTAGCGGTCGATAGCGCTCCAAGTAGCAGTTTGGCGTATTCGCCTGCCAATACGTGTCGACCCACCTCGCCGCCCTGACGTGATTTGTAACCGGGCTCAACAGAGAGTTGACACGCGACAGTAAACTCAACGACAAGTCGAACGGTAAACCCGTCTGATAGTGTGACATTCTACAGCGAAGACGATTGTTCCGTCTGCCATGGCCAAGGTACACGCGTTGTTTGACGAGAGGCGCTACCGACAAGTTTACATGCTGCTCGAGATCGGACTAGACCCGAACTTCCGTGGCCGCGACGGCCTCACGCTGCTCATGAAGTGCTGCCTCGGCACGGAGACGCGGTCCGTGCTGGCCGTCGTACGGACCTTGCTCGCCAACAAGGCTGACAAGTCGCTGACGGACGTACGCGGGCGGAACGCGCTGTCGTACGCCGCCGTACACGACCGCGTACACATCGCCCGCATCATCATCGGCACCTTCGACGTCGACGTGCGTTACAAGGACGCCGACGGAAACACGCCGCTCCACCTAGCGGTCGAACACGGCAGCGATCGCGTCGCGCGTATGTTGGTGCGCATCCTCTGTCGCTATCGTCTGACAGTAGATGACGTCAACAACGTTGGCATGACGCCGTTGATGATCGCCTGTAGACGCGGTCATAGCCCGCTCGTCGATCTGCTGATCGACAACGGGCGCGCGTCGGTCACCATGCGAGACGACATCTACTTCCGGAACTCGAGCGAGTGGCTCGCGAGCAGCGCGACCGAACAAGACGGTTTCCGGTTCGACTCCCCGGAACCGCCGCAGCGGGCAAATTCATCAATGGGCATGCGCGTGAAGCCACGTGTCGTATCCGCGAAGCCGCCGCGGAGACGCGTATCCAGCGCTCCTCTGTACCGTTCCGGCGAGTCACATAGTGGCAGCTCGAATTCGCGTATGTTGGATGATATTAAACCGACGCAACCTGACTTACTGCGAGGTCTGTTCGACATATACGTCACGCAGTCATCCGCGGCATATCGGGACACAGCGCCGAGGCTACCACCGGAGTTTTACATCTTGACCCCGGCGAACCTATCCGGGGAGCTGAGTCCGGCGAGCCGAGTGAGGAAAGCCGTCCGTCAAGTGAACAGGGCAGACCGTGTCCTACGCACCGTCCGTCTTCTCATCGGAGGCGCCGAGACTTTGGACGAGACGCCGGTGTCGTCGACACGACAGATGTCGCCGACGGAGAAATCTCATTCGCGACAAATGACGCCGACCGAGAAATCTCATCCGCGACAATTGACGCCGACCGAGAAATCTCATCCGCGACAAATGACGCCGACCGAGAAATCTCATCCGCAACAAATTACGCCGACTGAGAAATCTCCTACGCCCATGCGCACCTGCAGCACCGGAACCGGAACTACGTGAGCATCGGTGTCAACAAACAAACTCTCCAGTTGTGACCTCGTACTGTATTATCGAATTGTTAGTATGATTCAGGATATAAAATATGATTGAATCCAATCTCTTGTTGGTTGATGTATTCTGACACCGACAGTACTGTTACAGTAAACAATATGAGGCTTATTAAGCAATGTTGTATTACTAGATCACACGTGAATTATTAAAACAATTAAAACAGATTTTAAAATGTTTGAATTACAGATGCAAATGTTTAGTCTTAATGAGCACATATCCAAACGTCGTTTAAAAAATGCCAGAACAGTTTCCTTTGACCTCCCTGTTGTTGTAGAGACCGTACTTCAAATATCATATAGCAATTTTAGTGGTTAACGTTTTTCAGCTGGTTAAAAAAATTGTATTGTTTAATTTTATGCAAAAATATGGCAGCATTGTTAATATTTTTAGTTAAAACAGCCTTTAAAATGCATAGTTTATTTTTATTAGTAGTTAAAACGTCACTAGCCGAGAGAACGCGGTTAACAGCAAACACTTCACTTTGAGGGTTAATCTACGATCCTTCCGAAGAAAAGTGACGTCTTTATGTTTTCGAAATGCACTGTTGGTTAAGGGTTCTTACCGGTTTTAGGGTTCTTGTCGGTTTTAGGGTTTCTTACCGGTTTTAGGGTTCGTACCGGTTTTAGTGTTCATATCGGTTTTAGTGTTCATACCGGTTTTACGGTTCTTATCGGTTTTAAGGTTCGTACTTACGTTAGACGGATGTAAATCGACTTTTCATAACGTAAAGTAGAAAGTGAATAATTGATTTATGCATGTTCGAAAAATAAATTATTTACTTTAGTGTCCTCGTCATGTCGGAAGAACTTTCAGTCAACATGGTCGGTCCGGCATCGGAAACACAAATGTTATCCAGAAAGGTCTAATCGTAAGTGGTCAGTTCATATTTATCTACATAACGGTTACGTGTCATCATACACCACGAACGTTTGTGGGACTGGATTGTATCATAAGGTAGTGTGGATACAAAACGTGATGTAGGCATTACATGCCATGAAAGTGTATACTGTGAGTTGGTTTACACAAATAGGAAGCGTTTCTCATTTGACGTTTATGTAGATCGTGTTAATAAGACGCCTTTGTGAATGTCTACATCAAAATATGCCTACAACAATTGTAAAATAAAATATCGATTACTATCTACATAATTTCCAGTTTGGGACGGATCATAATTCCACCTCGTTGCGCAGTTTAATTTGTACTCAGTAGGACACTGTCTATAGTGTGCAGAAAGAATTGATTGCACTAGCTGTGCAATTTATATGAAAATGTACAGGTACAGTTTTTTATCATTACAGTTAATACATTATTTTTCTCACGCGTATGCGACTCTGTTTTTGTGTTTGTGTATGTTGTGAGCGTGCGTGCGTGTGTGTTGGGGGGGGGTTGTTGGTGGGTGGATGGGTCACCTTGCTGCAAGTTGTATACCATATATACGTGGGGCGCGGTATCGTAGTATTTAGAGACGCGGACTCTCCTCTCGCTGCCGTTTCGAAGGATGGATAAGTTTGTTCACTCCATGTTCAGCAGTATAAATGTGTACCTAGCTGTAGACTAGCTGGTGGATATTTTGTGCGATGGGTCTTCGGCCAGTAATTGTAGCGTGGCTGAATGCTTCTCAAAGACGTGGAGATGGAGTTCTCATGGAGAGGTATCCAAGGGATGAAGTGTAAAGTGCTTTGAGCAGTCCTAAAGACCGCATACCACGCTGAGAACATACTTTACTTGTACGTGCATACTAAGCAAGAAGCAGATCACTGCACAATATATGCGCTTATACTTGTTGAACAAACATGAGATGAGTTGAATCGTTGATTGTGAATTGCTTATTTTCAAAAGTCGTATAAGATGTGGCTCCCAAATTTGGCCAGTAGACGATATATTATCCGCAACCAGGACTACGAAACAACTGTACAACATTGCCCTTTCCACCGGAGAGATGGAGGCAAGGCGGACACTCGGTCGGGCGGTGCGAGAACTATACTAGTGTTTCTCACGCTGCTTCCGGTACGTATATCGACTACAGCCATTGACAAGTCGAGTCAATCAATAAGGTCACATACATTCCTTGTTAACATGATGAACCTGGTAATAACTGGCATTGTGTGCACGATTGCACCACGGGTTCGATCAACCAGTCAATAAACAAACTGCATATTTTTGCAAGCGCATGAATCGTAAACATAAAGGGCTCTACGGACTGAGGGTGTTGAATGTTGTACAGACGAGCACGCTCGTCATGCAGAACAACAAACTCCGGTTGGGATGTCGACACGGACACGGCACGAGTCGTGGATGACATCGCCCATCGCAGGTACACAAACTATTGTTTGTACACGATATTGTAAACAAGGTTGTGACAACGTTGGAACATTTGTGTACGGTTTATGCAGTAAATAGGCTTCGGAGTATACCTGAATTTATGACAATTTTACATTATCCGTGGCAGAGTATACGTGAAAGAGGAAGAGGACGAAAGCTCTGGCCGATTTATGGTGAACTCAAGATCCAGCGACAACCCAACGGAAAATGAGTTCGTAATGCATTGTTGTGTCAGCACGCTTCGTTTCTACGGAACAACTAGGCCGTTACGTGTACCTAGTGCGCATCCCCGGGAGTTTTGCAAATAAACGATTTCATAGTAGTAATTATTTAATTAGTGCGAGTGGCATTACATCGAGATTATAGCGATGCAGCGTGGGTACACATCGAAGATCGATGAGACAGCCCGGTTCTCACGGCAGATCAGCGATGCCACGGAGATTATTACATGTAGGCGTTCAATAGTTTACACGATGCCACGTCGATGATGCGAGACCTGCGCACATAAGTCATAGCTTGTGTTGACTCGGCAAACGTTCTTGTGAGTGATTCCTGCACGGACGCTTGAAACAGTTAGTCTCTCGCGACGGATCCACGGATACATATCATCACCCAAAGAGGATTCCCCTGCGCTGACTTCCGCGACGGTCATCCTGATCTCTGACTTGTCGTCATTCCGCGATGACACACAACAATGCCGTCTGGCAGAGCAAGCACCCGACGAACAAATTCGCCGCGAGAAAGTCGTCCGTGCAGCCATGCCACAAGAAGATCACCGTCGATATAACCTTCGCCCAGTTCCAACGGTATCTGGAGCTGCTCAAACTGACGAACTCTCAGTTTCGTCTGCGAGCTGCTGAGGTCGATCGAGACGCGGACGACTCTGGGCTGGATGAAGATACTTCGGGAGACGAGAGGGAGAGCAACGCTCTGTCGGCGCGGAATTCGCACTACTCCTCGACCAAACCGCATGTCGTCATTATCTCTCCGCAACGCTCTTGCGGGCAGCCGCGGCACTTGCCCGGCCACGGCGCCAGCAAAACAGTTCACGTCGTCCCGGACACGCTGAAATCACCCCGCGGAGCAGAACGCGGGTATCCACCGCGCTCAGGCGCATCACATGTAGCCGCTAGGGGGACCGTACTTGAGCGTAAGTACAGCAAGACACTCGGCGTTGACACTTCTCGAACGTGTAAATATAATCCATCGGAACACTGTGATAAAATACCGCAACCAATCACTGAAACACCGAGTACCATTTCGAAGAAACCACCATTGTTAGGAGGAAATCAACCTGCAACAAAACCATACCAAACGCAGCGAGTTGACGTAAGCGCGAAGATTGAGACACGATGGGACAGCAGCAATAACAGTACGCACAACATAGAAGATTATGACGACTTCCCATGTCTTAAAGGCGGCTTCCCCGTGTATCGGCGTCCGACCGCGTTCTCAAATGCGTCCCTCCCCCCGCTGTACCGCGACACAAGGCGACAGTCGCGACGGGGCACGCAAGACACGGGGACACTGCTGGCGGCATCGAAAGTTCAGCGTAACCGAAAAACGAACGTGAGATTCAGCGACGCCACGTCGGTGTCTATGTTCAGTAACGCCCACTGCCGGCGCCCCAGTAGATGGGTCTCCCGCAGCTCATCGTCCACCGGGAGCGTCCAGGGCTCTGTCCCCGGCGACACGATACGCGGGCGGGTAAAGCAATCCGTCGCCCGCTGCCCGAAGACGGAGAGCGTGCGATGGATGTTCACGACACAACCGACCCCGTTACGCCTCTACGTGTCGTATTATGAACCACCGGCCGAGAAGTTTGTCGACGGCATCACGGCAAATGACGGCACCCCTTTACTGCCGGTCAGTCGCAAACACATCCTGCGAGGCATGGTCTACAACCGGCACACCAAGTCCATCCACCCTCCATTGACCAGCTCGATGAAGCGAGGCATAAACCTCATGAGGAACGTCGCGCTGTCGGGGAGGGAGGACCGAGCCTCCATCTCGGCGAGGAACGACGCCCGCGCGTCTGCGACGGACGAGCGAGCCGGCCAGTCCCGGTTCAAGCGGGCCAGCGCCAGTATGAAGGCCTTGGGACGGATCAAGTAGCAAGATTTAGCAAACAGACAGTCGCATAAGTTCGCAGAATCCATAAAACGTTACGCGTTTAGCATTGGTCCGACCCACTCCCGGCAATACGAGGTGTGCGACGTCATTGACGTCAATTCGCATAAACATCTGGTAGGTGGCGCCACTGTAGCCATGTTTTCCCCGCGATACGAAGCCATTCCTAAATGTAATGCTTCAAACATTGCACTTTGCGAACTTACGTGATATCCCCTAACAAGATTGCCATATAAAGTAAAATCCTCAGTTGGCAAGTGAACAAGAAACCTACCCTTCTGATGTACCACAGGTATTTGTCAATTTATAGATTTTTAATATATTCACTCTGCTAGCACACACACGCACAATCAGCACACAACTAGTTCCATTAATGTATGGCTGTATCTGAGAATGAATGCGTTCTGACATTTAAGCTACACTGTTCCATCAGTAATGTTAATTCATGTCCTCTTGTCTTTTCCATAGTTCGTAATTGAAAACAAATGCTTGTACCAGAATCTTCATCCGCATTCGATATCATCAAACTTCTATTTAATATCCTCTTAATATGTCTATTTCTACGTTTGTTAAACCACATTGTTTTCCTAAGGTCTCTCATGGTTTATTCATTTTAGTTGCTCTCCTCGGCATGCACTAGATATCTCCATGCTTGTGTACATTTTATTAAAAGAGGCCTACCTATTGCGTTATAGAGATGTATCATTAATTGCATAACAGGTGGAAACCGACCACTGTGTCGGATGTGGGAATAGATCTTTGTTTCATTTCCGTATTCAGGGTAGATGAATAAATGCCAGAACAGTAGTATATTTGACGATACCCCCTTTCCATGCAGTGTGCACCCTAGAAACATATTTACGAACAAGGAGAGTAGAAGACACATTCGCAGTCCACGACACGAGAGAGAGAGAGAGAGAGAGAGAGAGAGAGAGAGAGAGAGAGAGAGAGAGAGAGAGAGAGAGAGAGAGAGAGAGAGAGAGAGAGAGAGAGAGAGAGACTGAATCCTTTCCTTGGGTGACAAATGGCCGGCAGCATTTTCCGTATTAACTATTTCGTAATAGAATGGTTTAATTTGACGAAAACGCTGCAACGGATCGGTGACACGACACACATAAGATTGTACAGTTTTTTTATTATTAAAATCGAATCACGACTTTGTGTACAACGTGAATTTGCTCGACTGACACATAACTGTGGTAAACCTCTTTTTAAGTTTTGCACATACGGGGGCTGAGGTTTTGGAAATATTTTGACATTGCTTTATTCACAATTCATATATATTTTATCAGTACAATGATTGATATGCGTACATGCGTCTGCGACAGCAAATAACGATGTATAACAATTTGTGTTACTACGACTGCTCTGTTTGACGATGTTTCTGGTGACAAAACTTCACGCTGCGACTAGTGTTCGGCGCTTCACATAAAAAAAAGCATACACAATCAATCAAAAATCCACCGCTACTGCAACAACATCCGTGCTTGCTGCTCCGCACCAACGAAATGTGCCGCGTCGATTCGTCGGCATCGTGCCGTCGCTCGCGGCAGTGACGACCACATGCACCCTCGGCGGCTTCCCCGTTTCGAACATGCAACCCTAATGCGTACAACAAAACATGCACAAGTTCACAATTAATATCGCCTCAGAGATTCACCTGTTGCGCGATGACCCTTCGCATGACGCCATGTGATGTCTCGACAGATGCATGACGTCATGAAAGAGAGAACAGACATCAAGACATTGCGACGATTACTCTATATTCATAATAAGCAATACTCAAAAACCACAAGAGAAATTACAAGTTTGCGACTGGATGTTATGACGCGAATGATGCTCGGCAACTTGCAACAAAATGATAGAAAACTTAATTAAACCAAAGAACTTGATTAGAAGCCAACCAATGCTATCACTGTGCCTGTGCCTTTTCCTCATTTTCAGAGTCTGCCGCGTCAAGACGTTGACGTCACAGACTCGCTCGGGGATGTGACGACCACTTCCCCGGCGGTCTGACACTTTGCAACCTGCAACCACGCATGAAATCAAACAGAGAAACGTTCATCCTTACCATTGTTTTATAGGTATCAATTGACAGGTTTACCTTTTATGCTTTACCCCTTACCCCAGACTCGTGACTGAGCGTTCAATTGGAGAAGAGACGACACCATCATCTGGAAGACAACATTCCATAATTAGTATCATGATAAAACAGACAGATAACGATGTGCCTGCTGCTTGATAAAAAACGTGTACAATAAAGAACACTGTGAATTCAACATACAGCTAAAATCATCAACAAATGTTCGGGATACGTCATCGATAGTGCGACGTAGGTATTCCAATACTGTTACGTCATATATGGCAATGAAGGTCTACTTAATACAATAAACAAACGTAACATAGAGGTAATGAGACTACGATCAACATATAGTTGCTTGTGATTATGAACAATGTTAATCTGCAGCAGTTCGCCTAGTTTCATCCGTTTTCGGTCTGTTTTCGAGAAGGGTGTGGCATCTCTGCAACTGTACCTTTTGACTTTTACCTTCTTTGTCCACATGCGAAATATTGTCCCTGCTCAATACATAATTATACCTCATCTGGCTCGTTCGCGTATTGCCGACGATCACTGGGACTATCCGTTGATGATGCAGCCTCGTTCTCGCGCGCTCATTACGGGAAACATACATGCGCAGAAACTACACACACGATGTCGCGCCTACATTTATCCGGGCGTTAAATTTTATCCGGGTGATGTTTATGTGCATGTGTAAGGCATAATATTTGGCACCAGTAGATCACGTAGTGATAAATAATATCCAGTAGTTAACTATGTTTCGTTTGTTATCGTAATACGAGCGTTATGGTTAGAGTACATAATTATAATTTGCTGTTTCAGATTTGTGACCAAGTATACGAGTAAGTCACGTGACGTGTGCGTGGAGAGGAGACTGTTTACGACAGAAATTGCTTATGCCTGTGGGAAGCAAACATTTTATAATTTATGTATATATATATACATATATGTAATTATATATATATATATATATATATATACATATAAACATACCTAACGCCCGGATAAATGAAAACGCTACAGTCGCAGCTGGTGCTAAATACACAGAAACATCACCCGGATATTATTTAACGCTCGGATAAATGTAAGCGCGACAACGTCATTTCGGCCAGACAGACCATTCTACGTAAGCGTTCAAGCGTTATACACGTTGGTTTCTCGCGTCATCCACGTATTACGTGACCAATGATGAATTAATGAATGGATCTCCATCCATTCATTAATAAACCCGTTGCATTTTGGGTATTCGGAAAACTGTCGCACATTTGTCGGTAATTACCCTTCCATGAAGTATAAACAATAATAACCTAGTAATGGTTGTGGTAATAAGTGTTATGGTTATTTTTCAACATTGGATAATATAAATTATGTATATAGTAAATAATAATAATAATGGAATTACTTCTTTAGCGCCAATATCCTCGAAAAATCCGAGCTCAGTCATGTATAATGTTACAAAAACGGTATACTGAAAACATGTATTCTGCGATATGTTAAGAGAACAAATGATATTCGGTTACCTGGAACGGTTTTACAACTCCACAACAATGACTAACAAAATGACTGGAATGTGTAACACGATTATGTAATCTGTCTTAAGACACTTTTCCAATGACGAGAGTTCACGGGAATGTTCGCCGCCCCGTTGCTCTTTGCAGTATTCAGCTCGTCAATGTAACAAAGATTATTTGCTCGACATAAAAATACAATGATTAATCTTGATCACAGTTGATTTGCCGTGTCTCTGTTAGCTCTGTGCGGCGGTCTCACGGCGGTCTCACGGCCGTCTCAGGCAGTGCATCGACCCCAGTACCTTTAGACGGTTTGTACATGCAGCAGAGCATATTCGTAGTATGATTTATCATCAATAGTAGGGCAATAGGCATAATCGAATGTAGTCTGTTTTAACTCTCACGCAGCTGAATTAAGGTCAGTTCGAATGCATCGTGTCCTTTGAAATAGGTTTTACTCACACTAAATGGGTTAGCGCAAGGTGCCTGTGCCTACACAATATCAGGATATATCGGATGCGATGGAACAAACACAATCCCGGTGAAAAATAAACGTTGTAATCGGATGTACTTTTGACTACCTTACTGTTCAGCTGATCCGGACAGCTTGCGTTTAAATATTAACATTAAAAATATTGCATTAACTCTAAAATGAATTACACAATAAATTGTTGTAATTTATGTATCTTTGAACACGTTCGCTAGGAGACGCTACTGTACACTCAGTTTCCCTCCAGTCGCACTTTAAGGCTCATTGCACTAGATTCCATTCAACAGTGCGGCCCCTATCCTATTCACGGCATTGTCATTGTCAAACTTCAACTGAGATTGTTATGGTTTCCCTCAAATAGCATTCATATTAACGGTTACTGAAATAATACGCACAACTGAGAATGCGATAGTATCTAACGTGGCCACTAGGACATATCGGTTAGTTTGGATTTATCCCCTTCGCGTCGCCACTTGTTTGTGCATCGCCTATTCGAAATGCCACTGAGCATCGGTCCTTATCAGAACAGTTTATGTAATAGTTATCACAACCAGTTATGAGCATATGCACGACAATATATATTTTACGTGAATAACAAAGTCATACAGTTGGGAGAACATCTAATTATACAAAAGTAACAGCGTGTAGTAACAGCGTGTAGTAACAGCGTGTAGTAACAGCGTGTAGTAACAGCGTGTAGTAACAGCGTGTAGTAACAGCGTGTAGTAACAGCGTGTAGTAACAGCGTGTAGTAACAGCGTGTAGTAACAGCGAGTAGTAACAGCGTGTACACACAGGCAACATAATTTGCTCTGAGTATGACTGTGTAGCCTAATATGGATTCTATGCATTTCTCGAGTAATAATTTATTAATGTATTTTTTGAAGCCATATCGTATTTAGCATTACTAAACGTGTTACATTTAGAGCCACACATCATGGAATACAGGTACGTATTGGTGCATTAACCTAAACATAATAAACAGTACATAGATATCACTATGACGTTGTAAGCCTACTGAATAGTACCTGTCTGTGTAAGTGGCATTTCATACATCGGCGTACATTTTATTAGTCATCACTGCAAAATACAACAATAGTTATTGAAAACTTAGTGCGGTTTGTTTATTTAGTATGACTATGTCATGTAGCATTCATCTTAGGGAAATTATGTGTGGCAGTTTTAAAGAGGCATATCATTTTACATGGAATTCTGCTGTCAAAACGTATCACTGATAAAGTAATAATCCAATTGAATGTCGTGTTTTCGTAGCACACCATTGGTCGTTGTGTTTCATTTTCGTTCGTCTGTTATTGTCTACATTCTCACTTGATTGTTCTTGCTAAATACGACTGGACACACAGAGTGTGTCAGAGCTAGGAAGTGATAGATTAGGATAAATAAATGCTGCCTGCGAGGTCACCACGCCGTAGACAGCAGCCTAACGACAATTGTTGCGTAGCTGTGATGTTTTCATAACGACGCTACCAACAGCTGCCTTAGCAGCCGCAACAACAATACACAATGTATGCGCGTGTGTGCGTACGTGCGTGCGTGTTTTATGGTATGCATTACGATGGGCCAGTGGTTTATTATACAAAGTTTACTTTTAATGTAATGATACAATATTATTTTGTTGGGAAAACTGTGTTTATTTATTAAAAATAGTATATAATTTAAAAAAGAAATAGGATCAGAGTATTGATTTTTCATGACTTAGGCCTACATAATCTAAAATCTGTTTGGAACGGCAACATTAAATATATTGGTTACAAGAAATGCCTACAAGTAGCGAGACCGTGTCTGAGTCATAAGACCGTGTCATAATATATTACAGAACTGAATGGTGCACCTTCTTCATGAATATCGATCTTCAATCAAATGAAAAGCCCGTGAATTAAGCGATAAGCCAAGTTAATACTGTAGTCGCAGCGTTGATCTTGAAATGCAAACGGTCTCGGATTAACTCTGGAGTCTCCCGCGCAGCAGGGATTAACAACCTTGATATGTTCAGCAAATACTACAGGCGACAATAGAAGCGGATGTTGTTTTGACAGACCGCTCCTTGCTCGGTCAAGTCGCACGTCGCGCTGAAATAATACACAAATATACACAAATAATCCGTTTCACAAACACCCGTATTCACCTCCGTTTCCTAAATCGCGCAATCCGATTACCGTGTTGTTTTGCCGAATTTGTATTGGGCGCGTAATCCCGGGTTTACTTCTCTGTGACTTGATGTTATATTCAGAGTGCGCACAAATTATTTACGTTGCGGATCTAAGCGTTGCAAATGGGTATTTAGCCATGTGTGGTGTGCTTTTGTTCGCGCTAAAGTAAGCAGCGTCTAAGGTGTTCAGCCGATTTCTATTACCGTTGGATTTATTGAAACCCCGAGCTAAGACCCCAGTGGGGTACCTGCTCAAGATATGGCGGTCGGTTGCCCGTGTGCTTTCATGTCGCCACCGTTTCAAAGGACTCCGTACCTGGCCTGGTTTGTTGACGCTTGTTTTCCTAGACTGTAATCTAGTAATTAGTGAATCTAGCTGCACCGTTCGACCCGGTAGGAGGGGGCAACTGGTGGGCGCGTGATCCCGTTGAAGGTGGGCTGTGTGCCCCGGGGGTCAGGGTAGTTACCCCTCTCCTTATTTCTGCTCCTCCGCCCAGCACCCGGAGCAGTAGAGTCATTAACATCCGCGGTGTTTCACATCGTTCGAAAGATTAGACTACTATCGGTTTTGTAATTGAAACGAATTCTAAAAACGAGTAGGAAAATTATTCCACGCTGCGCACAAAGTTACAACTCGGGTTTAATTAAAACTGTATACTTAAATTGTTGTCGTGACATTACCTGCACAAACTTTGTTTTATCAAATTGTGCAATTTTATATTCGAGAAAATCAGCGTGAAAGGTGTTTCCTGTCTGTTGTCACCCAAGCCAACAGGTGTTATTTTTCGAACTTGGGGAAATATCCGTCATTTACATGACTGACATTGACAGCTAACTACACGTATAAATAACAGCAACTGTAAATTTAGAAATACGTGGGTCGTTCTTCGCAATTGTACCATTTTCTCTGTTCGTTATCATTTAAGGTGTAACAAATTATCCAGTGGGGTACCATCTCAAAATCATCACTGGTACTTTATTTGTCTACGTAAACCGGAAGTACACTGATTATCTTCCCCGTTGTGTTCACCGGCGACAATTGACCGTGGAAGTGCGCATGAGCCGTGATGACACACCGCCACCAGGTGTCGGCAACCGCTGTTATCGTTACGCGGTAGTATTAATTAGCCCGATCTCCCTGCAATGACGTCACAGCCCCCCGTGCTGCGACCTGCAGCGATCGTTGTCGCGTGAGTCCGATGTTTGAGAGTCCTGTCGTCCGGTCACGCAATGAGAGAGTCGGTCAGACGCCGGTGTTGCCTCCTATCGCCACGGGGCTGCGCTTTGAGTGTCCAGCAAGTGTGTATTGTGCTGAATAACTCACCGCACGACACAAAACAAATATATTCAAATGCGTCGGAGTAACACGCGTGTCCAACTGTAGAAATTGGCGACGAAATGTCTCAATTTGTGAGAACTTACTGTGATGTTGTCGTTCTGGTTATCTCTTTGGAATGGGTTGTGCTGTTGTCGAATTAGTCTGCGGCAGATCACATAAACTGTAAAATAACATTTAATAAAAAGTCACTTTAAAAAAATCCTGATCTGAAGCATCGTTGACGACAAACGAGGTAAAACTTGATTAAATAAACAATTGCACTTTATGTTTACATGCTTAGTATGTGTACATTTAAGGACCCACTTATTTTGCACAAAACTACAACACATTGCCATGTTTGCATCTTAGTTTAATTTATTATAAAAATGTATTGTTAAAATGTCAAATAATTTCATTATTTTATTGTAATGATATGTTGTTTATATGGTCGGAAATTGAAATCGCCATCTTCTAATTTTCTTCCTTCCTCTCCTATTCGTCTTCGTCTTCTTCTCTTTCCACTACTACATCTTTGTCTTCTTCTTCTTCTACTGTTTCGTCTTCGTTTTGTTCTACTTCATCTTGTTGTTGTTATGTTTCTTCCACTAATAATTTTTCCTCTTCATCTTTGTCATCTTCTTGTTCTATTCTGTTTCTTCTTCTTCTTCTTCGTCATATTCTTCTTCTATTCTGCTTCTTCTTCTTCGTCATCTTCTCCTTCTTTTTTCTTCTTCTTCCTCTCTACTTCAACGTATATTCTTCTCCTTCTATTTTGTTTTTCTTCTTCTTCTCTTCTTCGTATTATTGCTCTCCTTCACCGTCCTCAACTGTCAAGTCAACCAACAGGCCGGTCCTTAGCCTCGCCTCACCAACCAGCGCGGCGGGACGTCGGTGTCAATGTATGTATCAGTGTCGTGTAATTTGTGAGTCCGGCCGGAGGTGACAGAAGCGTTCACCCTGCCTGCTTGTCACACGAGGGGGACAAAGCCGAGGCGACGTGACGGTCGCCCTCCCGCCCCGGTTACCAAGCGGATGTTACATAGTCTCGCTCTTTAACACCGGGACGCAAATCACATACCTGCATACGGCTCCGGTCCTCCCGCAAAGGGCATTGACACCAACAGGACGGTGTATCGGTCCGCCAACCAATCCGCCCGAATCGCCAGCTGTGTCGTCAACAGCGAGGGGGATTATAGTGCGAGCACTACATTTATCATACAGACACCATTTGGACGGTTAGAATCATTTACGGGAAGTATTTTAAACCGACACTGTCTGTTCGTCATTTATAATTTAAAAGCAATTATTTGATAATGTTAATATCTTTATATTGTACACATTTGTTCATTAGTTTTGTTAATATGACTGATCCATGTGATTCTATGCATTTATTTAATTATAATTATGTTTTATTAATCACAACTGACCATGCCAATATATCGATATAATAACTTCGCTTACGTGGAGTTTCCAGTTCGCGCAATGATTCACGATCCATATAAGGCATGCTCATGAATATTCGGTATCATCCTTCAGACTTCGGTTAACTCCACTGAGTTCCAGCTGCTGTTTATATCAGGGATTCAAAAACAAAAATAAGGAAACGGGAAAGGGACAATCAATGGAATAAACGGAGAGTGAATATAGCGGCAGATCGTGTCAGATGGATTGATTTAAAAGTGTGCTTCTTTGAGCATGCGTACAGACTTATACTCGGGCTGGAAAATAAATCATCCGCGTAGCAACAAGCTCAAAATGATTCGTGTAAACACAATTATTTATCGGCTATTTTATGCATATAAAACCACAATTATGTATAACATGTAAGAAATAAGTGGCAGAGAATGTACGTATGGAAAAATATCACATTTTGATATAGTACACATTGAATGTATTATTAGTTTACAAAGAATTGCTTTAATGTTCTTAATATTAAAACACATTATGTTGTATAATTGCGTTTAATAAGCATAGTTCACAATTTGAATATTGCGCTCATGAAAGGTAGGCCTCTCTCTCTCTCTCTCTCTCTCTCTCTCTCTCTTTCTCTCTCTCTCTCTCATATATATATATATATATATATATATAAAACACATTTAAATATTACACATAACTGTTGTGGATTGGCGACGCTAACCGCAAGTTCCTGGAATTCGGCGCGACCGGCCTGTTTTCTGCAGTCAAGACCCCAACATTTATCTGAAAGATTACTTTAGATATTAAAATGTCCAATTAATTATTTGTTCTAAGATATATCCGCCATTATCTTGTCAGCTCACAATCTGTTTATGTTCGAATTAAGAAAAAGCGTATAAACATTGAATCAGGGTAGTAAAGGTGTTTTGTAAAGTACCAGGTATTCCAAAAATGTATTTGCATTGGGACAGGCGTTGTGTCCGTGTATACAAAACCTATAAAAATCAAGTAAAATAATTAAACTATGTTATTTCTCATTACATATCATCAGCTACTATGCTTACTTATAATAAGATAATTATATATACAATACGCACCATTGTGTAGTTCCAAATGATCTACTAGGTGGAGTAGTGGTAAACGGATCGACAGCAAATCCGTGCAGAGAACAACATGGTCATTGACAACAAAGAACAGTATACAGAACCATGAGAACTGGACCCGTGACAGCTGTACACTTCCACCCAATTACGATACGAATAAATGAACTTCCACTGTACGATTGCAACATATTATAGCTCGAAATCTGGTAAAACTGTTCATGATACGCGATTAGTATCTAGGTGAATTACATAATTCACTTGAATACTAGTTATATATTCAGAAAAGTCACTTCATAACACATTCGTCTTGGCTATTTACTCCCCCACAAATCTGTACTTTCTTGTCTGGGCGGTCGAAGGATTCGTCTTTTGACGCAAGCATTGACAACTTTTAATAAAAACCTCGATGATTGTTTCAGGTATTCTGGTCAAACATATGCAGTTCCTTCTTATCTGGAGTTCGCAGCCATCTGTTTCAAAGCGGATCAGTTTCGCACGTTATAACAAAAACGATCTTTGTCATAATAAGGGGTCTCGGAGAAATTAATAATAACGGTTTTACCGATTATTTATTTCGGTGTCATAAAGCTTCATCGAAACCGCACAAAACCATTAATTTAATCCCACCATGTGAAATACCGCGACGAATGAATTATTAAGGATTGTAGCAAACGACGCGTATCAAACAATAATGTTTATGGATGTTTTGTATGATTGCGGGTGTCGATGGCGTTTGACAGCTGCACTTTCCTGCCGATATGTTTGCCTCATCTGGCAGCTGTACACCATAACGAAAGGATTACACCACTCTGGCGATTACTCGCCTAAATCATGCATGGACGTCACGATATCGCTGATATGATTTCGGCTTTGTGTCACCCGGAGCGCGTCGCACAAAAGCACACCTGCTTGCAACATGTGACGTAACAGCGACTAGTGGTTGTTACCTTTGAACGACTCGCGTGGACATCGCATTCACTCGGCGTAATGCCGGTCTGAATGTCTCAATGGATCGCTGATGAGCCGCATAAACAGTTCGCGGAAACGTTTGCGGTTTGGTGGGACGGTGTTTGGAAGAGCGTGGGTGTAGGTTCATCGATCTCTTTCTTGTTAGGGAAACGATCCAGGACTTTGGAAGCGCGCCCGGGATGCTTCTTTCCCTCGAGTATACCCGCTGGGACTGCGTTTGTATCCTCCAGCATTGGCTAAAGCGATCGTTTCCCCAATGGAGAATGAGCTCGTTCGACCTACTTGGATCTGTGGCGTGTTTAGGGATTGACATTGGATCACACGCTGTCCTGTGGCTCACGATGTGGTAGTATAACAAATCATTGGTGATTAATTTCCCCTCTCCCAGTTTCGCACCATTTTCCGAGATCGTAAATATGTCACTGACACGGTCCTTTTTCTCTAATAATTAAAGAGCGTCCATCCAGAACCAACCGGGATTGTTTCCCGTTTTATTAAGGAGCTCATTGGGGCTATTGGGGTGTTGTTTAAATGAATATAATGTTCGGGAAACGTTTAATCCGCATTAAAGCAGATCTCCCCATTAACGACACAGCCGTGGCCTTTATTAGGTGTGTGAAAGCACCAGCAAGCGTCGCTTTTTGCGAATGTCATATATTTTGATCGCCGGCCTAATAGCGACAGCTAATCGCCGACGAGCAAGAGGTCACATATATTGGTTTGTACCATTAGCACATTGTCCAATCTGGGTTTTTCACCCATCAGCCTCAACGGAAGAATGTTGACCGTAATAGTCAATTATGAACTGTGATTAGATTGCGATTTACTGGAGACAGCTCTGTATGACTTTCTGATATGCAACATTATTCTTTTCCTTTAGAATGTCATTGGTGCTGCAAAATTACCGCGCCTGAAAGTGCGTGACCGGTGGCATAGTGGTGATGCTGCGTAAGCAGCTGATACAGCGGAAACTATCTGGGGAAATGAAAAGTGTGCGTGGAGATGTGAGTGGAAATATAAGGTGGAAATTGAGGTCACTGATGCATCATTTACAATAATGCAAAACCATAAACACGATGTAAGTCACACGTTTACAAAACTGCAATAACAACTTGATACAAGTCACGCAATTTAAACTAAATCGCGGATAAAGTTTTCCATGGGAATCACTGCAATGTTTCTCGACGCGGAACCAGCTGATCGAGTGCACGGCGGTCGCTGCACGCTTGCCGGTCCCGGCTGCCGCGAGGACCCGGCGGCACCGTTCCCACGCGTAGTCGATGCCTTGAACGGGAACCACGCGGACGCGGCCGGACACGATGTGCGACGATCTGACAGCTGAGACAGACGGCCGCGTCTCGGTTGAAACATCCAAGTTAAATTTCGCGTAAAATTGCATCCATCACTGGTTGTCGCTGGCCAGAGCGTTGACAATCTTCTTAAGCGTCTTTTCGTCAAAGATTTCAGCGCACGCGCTCTCCGCCGGGACGCGACTGCCTTTGATGACGTATGTAGCGCACGTGTTTACCGCGGGAGTTTTGCAAAGGCCAGTTTTGGGTGTCAAACAGAATCCCGTTCGAAACACCACGATGGTGTTTTGAGCATACGTTCAGAATACTCACCCATCAGATATTACTACATAACATTCAGGAAAATGTATTAAATTGTGTTGTTAAATCACGCCTTGTATGTATGATATGTTATAATGAACCGTTGGAATGTAAAATACACATGCATAAATAGTATTTATGTACGTTTCTGAACATGTTTTTTTCGTTCGTTAGTTCGTTAGTCCGTTCGTTCGTTCGTTCGTTCGTTCGTTCGTTCGTGCGTTCGTTCGTGCGTTCGTTCGTGTGCTCGTTCTATTAATATTTAAACAACACGTTTAATTAAACACATTGTTTACTACAAATGTCGTCAGCCATGCAGCAGCTTTCTTGGAACGCCGAGTCCATGTAATGTGAACATATCAAAAGCACATCGTATTTCGTTGGTACAATTATCATCATAATAATAACAATTATTATTATTAGTATTATTAAAATACCATAATAAATTCTACCTATATGCTTAAAATGAGGTTCTTTGTTCCTTTTCCATGAATCGTCCATAGGTGGTAATTATTAGTAGGAAGTTCGCTAAATGAGTTGTCTGGAATGTTGGGACAAGCCGAACTCGCCGAAAATCAAAGGATCTGGCGCGCCCCGGTTTAGCCTGTACTACCAATAGTAAGTGTCTAGAACCGGAATATTTTGTTTAAAATTTTAATATTTCAACAACAAAAATTTCAAATTGCTAACATCGTCTCTGGCTTACTAAACACAATTTAGTGGATAATGTTATCTTCAAATTATTTATTCTAGTATTAAGAATATTTTATTTTAAAATGACAACCATACGGCCACGGTTTAAATTCGTAATTTATATTCAAATATAGGACATGTACAAGAAAATCAACTTACACAACAAATTTGACATGTAAACATTAAATACCACTGCCATGCCTTATATAAAATTATATCTCCACTAGATCAACAGGGTTTATTTTCGAAACTTTGATATTGCATGTGAGTAACTCATTCGGAATTTATTTATTTATTTATTTATTCCAACGGGTGTAGGCAAATGATAACGTATAGATAGCACAAATCAAACCGTCTGTTTACTTTTTGCCGCCTCCGTCAGCGATACAGTTTATTATAAAATGGCGAAACATTGGTTGATCGGATAACACTCGGGTCGAAAGCAAATCTAAGTTTCTCTTGCATGCTGGTACATATACGGGTGTTCATGTTGTAAGTGGTCACCCTTCGTAGACCTATATGGACCGGGAGTCGATCTACAACACCTTGGAAAATGGACCCCTGCGGAAAAATGACTGTTCAATGTGTTCAATGAGTTAAAAGTGGTGCATTGATGCACGGGCTACAACAACAAACTAACTATGCAAACAAGTGTCCTAACCTTACTGGTATAAACAATGGCTTTATAGTATCTTATCTTTTACCGCTATTAAAATGTTTTCACAATTTTGCCTTACAGGATAGTACATTTTAATGTCTAGACATCGGATAGTACATTTTTAATGTCTACACATCGGTAAACTATGTATATTATTTTTAAATAACTAAAAACATAAACAGCTCCATTGTTCACAAGGCGGTTCACACACAACACCACAACACCGCGGTAAGTGGATCCCCGGTCCATTTACCGCGGGGGTTCATTTACAATCTCATACTATAGTCAGACGTTGCATGATTAACGAAAACGACGCCAAGTGTTTGGCGTGCTGGATGAGGGCAAAGTAAATATTTACCTTTCCTACAAATACTACGTCGCCGGAGACAAATGAAAAAACCAATTAAGCGAACAGCATAATCTATCCTCGACTTCATCATAACCATGTTGTCAGGGTGTTGTCAGGGTGTTGTCAGGGTGTTGTTTTAACGGCGGATACAGTTTAAGAAGAAGCCGACACTCATGATAGCGTAGGAATGCCCGGGCGATAGGTAGAGGCATTAAGACACATTACCGGGCAAATGTGGCCATTTTCGTCAACTACATCCGTTGCTTTGTATAAATATATAATTACAATTCCAAACGCGAGTTTTTTTCGCGTCTTTTATGACTTCGAAGAATTACTCCCCGGGTTTTGTGTCTTTTAACGGGCGTCCATGAGAATGGTGATTTATGGATACATTAACTGGATTTGTATTATTTTATGTAGTCGTTACATTATGAACGCGACAATGTATAAGAAGCACTAGGTTTCACCGCTAAGTGACCATCGATTGTGTTAAGTACCCTGCATTGAGATTACGCACGACAAAGCCGCTATATTCTGACATCAATTCAGTCTAATGCACGATTCGTCAATAACATTTTCGTATTTAATTCTATGTGCTCAGTCGAGCTGATGAAACACTTTGAAGGAGTCTGTCTAGTGGCGATTCCTATTTGGACTGGCCTTTCCGCGCACCACCGGAAATGCCTTCATACTGCTGTTTCTAGGCAGCGGCGTACAGATTAGTCGTATCACTAAACATCGTTAATCCTTCAGTTTGTTTTCAGTGCACGATCGGAAGTCGGTACTAAATCGTTGATTATTCTCGATACCCGATAATACGCAACAGACAGGAACACAGGCAACCCCCTCTCACCAAACACTCCAACCACGACGGAAGTGTTTAAAGTTACACATTTACTGATAAATGGGCGAGTTGATTCGTTTCACAGAGTTAATGCACATTTATTGTCATTTCATAAGTAGAACTAGTAATTCGTTTGTTCGTTCGTTCGTTCGTTCGTTCGTTCGTTCGTTCGTTCGTTCGTTCGTTCGTTCGTTCGTACGGTCGGTCGGTCGGTATACCGTTAACAGCACACATGCATCCACGCACGCGCACAAACAAGCACGCAAGCACGCATACAGCTAATGTATTTCTCATTTGTTCGGTTATTTAGCCGTACAGTTGCTGGGTTACGTTTTACACAATTACTCGGTTACTTGGCTATTCACTTACTCGATTAGTCGCGTTTTCCGCTACTTGGTTACGCAACCACCCGCTAACATGCATTCCTAGTTTATTTTTTGTATGTCTATGTTCGGTCCTTTCTTCGAAAGCCTACTTTTGGCCGCGTGTACGCAGCAGCAGTCGACCGAATCACTCGCTCTCTCGTCGGCGACGCAGACCCCGTAATGAGGCGTGCCAACTCGGATACACCGAGCTTTCTTCGAGAAATGTAAACATCTGATAAGAGTTACATTTCGCCGACTTGTTATGATAAGCTTAACATACATGCTTACACAAACACAAACGCTGTTTTAATAAGCGCACTGCGATTATAACTCGCGTCTTTCATCGGTGAGATTGGTAGAATGCGCCAGCTCCGATTGCAACCGGAGCCGTGCCTCCCTGATTGCCCGCTCATGTAACCCCATCGACAGCTCGGCGAAGGCTTTCTACAGACCCGCCATGCGTGGCAGATTATAGAGGTCGTCTCTAGTGTCCCGCCAGCGGTCGCTGTGATCAGCCACACGGTACCTGTCAAGTACCGGATGTAACACAAAGACATGCGCGTTGATGATACCCTTTGCGCTGAAGGCGCCCCAAGTGGTGTGAGACGAGTCGAACGCAGAAGACAGGATTGGGAGAGCATTCTATTGACGGGCGCCCTACATAAGTAAGCCGTGACTTTTAAAAAAAACGCGTGCGGTTGGTCGGAGAGGTAACCGAGCGTGAATGTGTCTCGACGCGATAGCCTCTGATGTTGCTTGTCGGTTTTGAAGTCGGAGGCACGTGAGAAGTAGAGAGGCGGCCCGACATGTTGACTTTGTAGGCAGTCCGTACATCAAGAGCTGTGTTTGTACTACATGCTATGCACAATAACTGTTTGCTTCCAGTTTGTGTTGTTTATTTCGGGAAACTGCATAGTAGCCTTGTTGTGTGACGCATTTTAATGAAAATAAAACGAAAGCAGTTAGTATCTGCTTGTGTAAACTTGTAGCACCTCCTCGCTTGTGTGTATGCAATGTATAACACCAATTAGAAACCGTTTCATTTCAAATGTTACCAAATGTAAAGGAGTATGTCCGTGCTTGTGTGTGATTGAGTGTGTGTGTGTGTGTGTGTGTGTGTGTGTGTGTGTGTGTGTGTGTGTGTGTGTGTGTGTGTGTGTGTGTGTGTGTGTGTGTGTGTGTGTGTGTGTGTGTGTGTGTGTGTGTGTGTGTGTGTGTGTGTGTGTGTGTGTGTGTGTGTGTGTGTGTGTGTGTGTGTGTGTGTGTGTGTGTGTGTGTGTGTGTGTGCGAGCGTGCATTACAGCATGCGAACGAGCGGCAGTAACTGCACCTAAATACTAAGCCTAAATACCGAGACAGAGAATATATAATTGAGAGCACTTCGTAACAAAGACAACATTTGAGTAATCCGATATATTGTATAGTCCGGTCATATCAACGGTCCGGTCTACAGGGTACATACGACGATGTGTTCAAGTCCTAACCTTACTGTCCTCAATATACCTTATATGTGGGCAGAGGGGTTGTAATGGTAGTATTCAAGTCAGACGATTACACCCACTCAATCGCAAAGAGCAACGTTTATTTATATATAATGGGATCACTCATTCATCGTGCACTTGTGTTATGGGAGCCTACTGGTCAACATATGCCGTATGACCAGGCAAAATTGTGTCACGCCTGACTTCACTCCAATCGACATTTTGACTTGGACAACGTTCGTATTCAGCAACTAACCGTCCGCCACAATAACTGTTGACACGGTCGGCATGCCGCCTCGCTGCGACCTACAGCGCCCGGGACATTCCGACTCCGGTGACATACACACACACGCACGCACGCACGCACTCACTCACTCACGCACGCACGCGCTCATTCACGCACACACACACACACTTCGTTGTATGCCACTGATCAATACAACAATAATTGTACAAATGCGTTGTGAATATGACTTGTTAGTATACGTAAATAATCATACATTATAATTATAATTAATTAAAATAACAGACCTAGTGCGTGAGCACACCAAATGTGGAGTTTCCATGTAAACAGTATGTAAACAGTGTGTAAACAAACGCATCACTGGACACAGCATTTATTTACAAGGTTGTCGAAACTTCACAATGACTACCCGACGTTATCTTTTACATTTCTATATAGTTATCGACATACTTATTTAAATGTTTCTTAATTTTACCGGTGTTACTACAGAAAACGTATTTACGTAAATTTTTCTTTCGTTCTAGGTAGCAATTTGTATGCCGTTTGTGCTAATTATTGGTTGTGCTGAAGATTCAAATTGTAGAATGATCATTCATAAATTCCCTCCAATTTAAGCTAAGGTTCCAGTCTCGCTGTTGCTGTTGCAGCCTATGCACTTTGGCAGATGTAGTTAAATAGATAATTAATATGAGACAAATGTGCTTCTATATATAAATAAATATACGTAATATGTACATTATTATACGCTCATGTAAATCGTCCACATTGTCACTATTAGTAGTATTCCTATGCGTTATTGTGCGCCCCCTGGCGGGATTGGTATTATATGTATATCAAAACATTTATATCTAAAATACGAAATATAGAAATCGGAAGTACGTCTATCCTCGCTTTACGGTCACTTCGTTAGTTCAGCCACCTCACAATTAAGGTCACCCTGAGACAGTCACACATTATTTTTGTAACAGTAAATATAGGAAATTAGTGCCGCCAATACGGTCACCCCGCTATCCGGGTCACTCTGCCCTGTCACGATGGTGTCCTTAATAGCGAGGTTCCACTGTATGTACTGTGTGTATATACGTTTTGTGGGTTTCTCATTCGAATTCTTGCCCCGTGACGTTAGTGTCCGGTAGTGCTGCAAGAGAGCGCCACCCGTCGGCTGGCACGTGACGCCTCCTCCATCTCTGACGCTGGCGTCTTGATGCGGATGTGTCTTGATTTGTTGCCGTGGCGCGCCAAGCGGCTACTAGTGGCAACTCGTTCTCCGTACTGGTCCGAATAGAGGCGGAACAACGTCGTCATATCCGGAACCAAGATGGCGCGGTGCGAACTGCGCTTGCGCGTGAGTTTCGCCTGCGTCTCGCGCTCGCTCGATTTCCGGTTGCGTTTCTCGCTACCGGAAGCAGTTGCGGACTCCGACAGGAAGTGCGGGTCTTCCGTGAGTAGGTCGATCGCATCCATAAGTTTCTGCCGCGCGTCACTTCCGTCCACGGTCGTCTCCTCCTGCGGGTTGTCGAGCGGGAAGTGTGAGAAGATCGGCGGCAGTTTGAGCGCGCTGTCGAGGGATTTGCCGAGCGGGTGAGACGGCGTCTTCACGTGGCGGCACTTCGGGCGGCCCGACGTCGCGTAGATCGAGTTCTCGCGCGCGTAACGCGGCGGCACGTGCGACGAGAGTGTGTGCGCCATCTGGCGGACGAATGCGTCGTGCAGGTCACGACTGCGCTGCAGCCATTCGTAGGCGTTAAAGTAGAACTCGTTATCCCTAAGTGTCGGCTGACAGTTGCCGCGAGTCAGCATCAGGTGCGCGCTCACGTAATTGGCGTACTTGCACGCGAGCAGCAACGGGGTGTAGCCCATCATGTTGCGCGCGTCCATATCTATGCCGAATTTAAGCAGGACGTCGAGCAACATGTCGACGATATCGGGGTGTCCGCTCATGCAGGCGTGCATCAGCGGCGTGTTCCCGTCGCTGTCGGAGCCGTTCACGTCGATCAGGTCCTCCCGTAGACACCGTCTGACGGCTCGCGTCCGGCCCTTGATGCAGGCGTAGTGCATCGCCGTGCGCCCCATGTCGTCCTGCATGTTGACGTAGGCGCCGGCGCGCAGGAAGATGCGGATCATCCGGTAGCCGTACTCCTCGTCGTTGAGTAAGCAGGCGAGCATGAGCGGCGTCCGACCGAACATGTCCTTCGAGTCGACGTTCACGTTGTGTTTACTCACCAGCAGACGCACCTGAAAAAAACATACAGCAGCTTTACAGTCAAGGTTACGATCTATATAAAGAACATTTGCTGTTTCCATCTTCGAATACGGATGTTACAGAGACATAGACAGCAGAATTAGAGACGATGAGTCCAAACATTTCAAATTAATGCTTCGGAAGACTCGTCGTCATTTCATACAAAGAACACAGAACGAATGTCTACGTCAGACATGCAGCAAGTTGACTCCTTCGCAGGAACACTAAAGCCGCTGTTGTAAACAGTAAAACGACGCAAGCTCACGTGGTTTGGTGACGTCACCTGTTATAACACAATCTCAAGTACAACCATGCACTAGAGGTCAAGAGAAGAAGATGAAGCCCAGAAGAAAATGGGCTAGACAATGGACTCAACAGACCCTTCTTCATAGCAGCAAAAAACAGACCAGACTGGTGGACACGGTACTATTACGACCGTCCAGGGCAAGGGATTCAGTGAATAAGCCTACCTGGTGCAGACGGGTGTCGAGCACGGCTTGATGTAGGGCCGTCTTCACCGGCCGCTTGAAGACACCGGTCGTCGCCGCCATGGCCAAGTATGAAGACTCTACACTCACGACACCTCCGACACCACGACGTAGTTAAACAGGAACGTCCAGTCGGCCATTGCTATAACTTGTGTTTACTTCTCCGTTGCTCCTGGTGAACGCTTGTTGTTCCGCCTCGAAGTCTGGCGCGCTGCCTAGCGGGTCTGCTTTGTCTTCGCCGTCGCTGCTTTATTCAGCGTCATGCAACGATCTCCAAAGATCCATTCATGTGGCGGACCCAGCATGCCACAAGGCGTCCAGTCAGTACTTATCGTCCGCGGGTCTGGCTTTGTGGTACAGATCTTTCAAACAGCTTAGCGTCGTCACGAACAAAGTCCGCGCCAATGAATACTTGCACGCACAGTCGCACACACGCAGACGTGAACACGTGCTAGCATTCAGAGCAAAGAGACAATTGTATATGTCCCCAATGTCTGACGACTTCGTGTTCATTCCCGTAGAAGGTACTCGGTGAAATATTGAAAGTTGCAGTGCAATTAGCAGCCGCCGGGCGAGCGTCGACAGGTTTCCTTTGTATCTATGTAGAGTCCTTTTATACAATCTTGTGTGGTTTCTTGGATTTATGTAGCATACATGTTAAGTCTCCTGCATTCGCCGGGGGACTCCTGGAAATTCATCAAATCCCCCGATCTCCTGGAAAGGAGAACCAATCTCCTGGATTTTCAGTGAAACCAAACAATTTGTTTTCTAACTTATTTTACGAACTCGACAGTATGTTTTTCTGGGTCAATATAAAGTGGTCAATACCAGTGTCAGAGTCAGTGAGTTAACTTAATTGCAATCGGTCAGACACCGAGCTAAATCTCATGTATAGGGACGTTGGACCAAGGCCGCTAGGACAACAAAGCGAAAAGGGGTTGTTTAAATCATGCCTTGCGTTGACTAGACAACAATAACTATAATCTTCTTGGGTCTTGCCTGTGGTTGATATTGCATATAACTTTATAAGCTTTAGACGAGCACAGTGAACCACGCTTGCGGCCGCGGGTTCCATATTATCGCCCTCCGTCAGCTTGCTGATCTTGTAGAACGTAATGTAATCCGTTTCAATCTATACTCAAATAATGTCAGTCGATCCATCTACACTATGTGCACGTTTTATTTAATCCATGTATATATGTAACTGTTAGAACTGGAACACATTATAAATGAAAAGATGTATTTTATAACATTAAATGCTCCACCGGCAAGGTCAAAGGTCACAAATAGTAAATTAATTACGCCTCCGTCACCCAGGCCATGGTAACAAACTTTGAAGAAAATACAATGCTTAGTTCTGGTTCTTATACTTGTGAATATAGTATCTGTTTGTAATAATGTAATAACATATTTGTAATAAAAGAAGATGTATTTACTGCCTATACGCAAGGTTCTTTGCACCATAAAAATATATATTAATGTATGAACACATATGCCTACAACATCAAATTAATAAACTTTTTCTTCTTTTTACTATACCTATAAAGCCACGTACATTTTATTTTACATATAATTTATTTAATTATTTTATGTCCACATATAATTTATTTAATGTAACACATTAAATACATATTAGCATGCTGTTGTGTGTCATTGATTTAAGAGCAATGCATTTGGAAATAAAGCTGATCTGTGACCATTTTCATAACATGAAATACTCAGATTTATACACAATTCCATAATACCCTGAGACCCCCTATTTACACCAAATTTCCTGATATTACAAGACCCTCCAATTTATGCATAAATCTCATGCAATGTCACTTCTGAAACTTAACGTTTTTTTTATAACATGATTATTAATGTCTATGGAAAGTATCCTTTTTTGTTATATTTTAATCCGATTTATGTATAAATGCCTGATTTTCCAAGATTCTCCGATTTACGCATAAATGCCCGATTTTTGAGACCCTCTGATTTACGTATAAATCTCCTGGATTGGCGTTTCTGAAACTTAACATGTATGATGTAGGGTACTGCATTACGTCTATCTATCTGTCTGTCTGTCTGTCTGTCCGTCCGTCCGTCCGTGCGTGTGTGCGCGTGTGCGTGTGTGTGCGTGTGTGCGTGTGTGCGTGTGTGCGTGTGTGCGTGTGTGCGTGTGTGCGTGCGCGAGTGCATGTTTGCATTGTCCGTCTCTTCGTCCGCTCGACCACTGGTCCGTTCGTCCGTCAGTACGTCTGTATATGTGGAGCGCAGAAGCGCAACGGTAAGATCTCCGGACTCTCGACTGACAGAACGATAGCGGTGGTGATGGCGGCGGTGATGGCGGTGGTGATGGTGGTTGTACATAGCGTGTCTGGACGACAGTCGGGTCATCGACGACATCAACCCGCCTCTGTGACGACATAATCAGCGAATCATCGTGTCGCTGTCGCCGACAATGGCAAGTCAGTGTTTGGGTGTAATTCTAAATTACGGGATTTCCAGCCGCAGGCCTGTAAGCTTCGGCTAATTAAAGGGCGTGAGGGAAATAATAAATTTTCCTATTTTAGACCATAATGACTCTCGCCGGATTGTACGTTGAATGTGGTAGAAGTACATAACTAGTAATTCACTTCTTCACTCATAATGTTAATACAGAGTGATGAATTAATGCATATAAATGGTTTACACGAACTAGTACGACTCTAATTCAAATGACGATTAACTTTAGCGACAATGGATGCCTGTCAACACAGGCTGTAGCAAAGACGCCGATAGTTTGGAAACGTCAATTCATGATCAATCCAGATTCATACACGCATACGCACATACAGTATACGCACATACAGTATACGCATATACAGTATACGCACATACAGTATACGCACATACAGTATACGCACATACAGTATACGCACATACAGTATACCCTTACGCGCGCACACGTGTATCTTACAAACTCACTAATTCACTCACGAACGGTCTCACTCTCACACATGCATGTATGCACACGCGCACACACGCGCACGCATACACGTACACACGCACACGCTCAGTCAAACATGGTTAGATACAAATGTCGTGTATCAGAGGACGTAAAGAGCAGAGTATCGTTTGGTAAACTTTTTTGTGGAGGCAAGTGCTTTCAGTGGCACCTTTTGTACAAGAAACTATACATAATTTTGATAGAAGGTGTTAACTATGATTATAACTGCATCCGTATCCTTAGATGTGTTCATGCGAGTGAATACAAATATCGTGTATGAGCAGGAATTTGCATATTCACGCGCAATGCTTGCACGCCTTTTACACAATTACATAGACAACCTTCAAACTACTTTACACGGCGAATGTATATTCGGAATTCTTCCAGCACCACGTTCTTCATTTCCCATATATGTTAAGCCGATTTATCGAAAGTTCTCTTAAAGGAACATTGTCTGTTTCTTTATGTCTTCTCTGCCGCAAGCCAGCTGTGCTAATCATTAGCAGGAAGTTCGCTGAATCAGTTGTATTTCGTCCCACTTGCGGTAGATTGGTGACGCCAGGCCAGTCGGGACCAAATTCCAGAAACGTACAACATATATGTTTATTATTTGAATGTTTCCTACGTTCTGTAGGGGCAACAATCGAACTGCGAAAATGTGTGCATTTGTGGTAAATACATGGGTTTGTATATAGTTGATGCTCAGACTAGGCATCTATTAGAATGGCTTCTTCTCATATTCATGTGTACCGTGTACCTTTGTTCGCAGGTACTACAATGTGTATAACTTTAAAAACTTGTCACGAATCGCTAATCATTATAGAAAATATCGTTTATTTTAAAATGTCAACAAAAGTCAAACGCCAAGCACAAGTATTTAAATGAATTCTACAAAGTAAATCAATTACGAGATGTCAAGTCAATTTACACCCGGTATTCTATCGTGAAGATTACGCTGCGAAGCGCTAGTAAATACTAAATACGGACGAAGCCTACTTATGCGCAAAACGGCGCGGCCGCAATAACTCCGCCGACGTCGGCCGAGGGCGTCGCGCACGTAGAATTGGACTAAATAATTGCGGATCTGCACCAACCCCCGGGGCCTCGGGTCGCATCCCGTGACGTCTCAATAAACACTCACTGACAGTGTGGACTTGTTGCTGTGCACAACAACAATATTAATCCGGCAGACGGCAGATATTGTACGAGTTCCGCGCT
>CM034532.1:11499498-11614498 GCA_020002185.1 Paraescarpia echinospica | reverse complement strand
GGCGTCGCCCGATTGTAAAATAAATTATAAGCAACCAACGCGCCTACCCACTGAGCTAGCGGGACCAGCGGAAACTCCCTAACTGATTTAAGTTGTTATGGTAAATTGTACAACTCCTTCATATATCGATATTCTAGTGATATTATGAGATTATACACGTTACTTTATGTAGCTGGATACAATATATGTTTGCTATGTATGCTTATTGATGTAGATTATCTCCCGTTGGTTGCATTCGATATAATTATTCTGAAAACGAGCCCAAGCTCGGCGAAACCTAGTCGACTTGTAGGCCCATTCGCATACGTTGTTTTGAATAAAATTGGATTCGTGTGGAACCGTAAGATAACTGCTTGTTCCTCTATGATGACTAGTGTTTGTATTACGTCGGGAAATTGCACAATAACTCGTTCTGACGCTCGTTTCAACCCAAAAGTTATACTTGTAAACATGCTCTGAATGCATGGAAAGGGTCGGCCTGATGCGAGTTTGAGTCATAAGTGACGTCACATTTCGGCATCCCGAAAAGCGCGCCAAAAATATGCATATTCGAAAATGTCCGGATGTACAGCATAAAATGTGGAATTTCTAATTCATTGAATTTTTTGCTTGGAAGACGTGGAAATAGATAGCAGGATGTAATATAACATAAATTCAAGCAATAGATGTTTTTATTCCCTTTAAAAATCGCCGTTATGGGTTAAACAATGTTATGTACAGTGTATGTGTTTATATTCGTAACATATTCGTACATGAATGAATGAATGAATTACATTGTATTTCGTCCAATATAACAGGAAGTACACATGTGATTTAATAACAGTTAAACGGTCGCGTCAAACGCCTCTATATCAGGCGAGCCACCTTTAGTAATAATTATATATATATATATATATTTATATATATATATATATATATATAATATAACAATAAATATTAACCAGTTTAACTAATGACTTTTAGTAATTACGTTAGATAATTGTTATACAAATGTAACGAATAGATGAACAGGGAAAAGAAAAACAGAAAGCGTGAATCTATTAATTTCTAGTATACGTGTGACGTAAACAATACAATTGACAGTATTTATAACGATGCTCAGTGTTTTGGTATATGACGCAAATAACCAATCACGGTTTACACTGTGACTGTATCTGGGAACGTTCCGATCGCCTGATATAAGCGATCAGACGCAGTCGTACACGAGTGCGCGTGTTTTCGGCAGTCGAAATGAGAAACGGGCATCCGTGCCTTGCACTTGGCGAGACCACATGATGCTTAACAGCTGAAAACGTGTGTATTTTGCTAGCGACAATTAAAGCAAACCGGCCTAAGTAAATCAGCCCTCGACCGCCGAGTCTGTACCCGGCTGCGGTCTGGGCTTGCTCGCCAAGATGGCGTTTCCAGATGTGCGATCGAACGAGCAGACGGGCTTCAAAGCGCCACGCTGACACCGAGCGGAGATACATGAGGAGCAGGTAGGCGGGCAAGGCAGCTTGAGCGGACCGAGTCAGGCCCAGTCACTCACTTGTACAAACAGTTTGCCTCTGCAAATGTAATTCGTAGCGAGCGGACGTGTATTTTAGGCAAACTGTTTGCACACGTGCGCGAAGTCTTCAAGCAGACGGCACAGTTCGCATTCACTGACACGTCTTCCGGCCCTGCCTATAGTCTGTCATTCACGATGGTGTTTATTTTCCCATCGGAACGATTGCTGAAAACCGTTCACGCTATATGCCGCGTAAAATTACGATGCTGATTTTACGGCTATCCAATCACTGAATTTAGCAAAGATATCGTGAAATCTAAAATTAATGTTGTCGTTCATGGAATCAACATTGAAGAATTGCAACTTAATTTGTCGCCTAAACCCAAATTGAATCCCTTTTCACGCACTGGGAATCCTATCGTTATTGACATTTACTCTGTATATACGCGCTGCAAATCTATCTCTAGAAAGCTAAGCACAGTGTGACACAGGTAGAACAACAAATCCCGTCATAAGCCTTTTAAAATCTTTGTATCACACAACTTTCAATAACAAATTATTGCACATTCAACTTTTAAATAATTTAATTATAATAGTAAATTTCAAAATGTAGAATTTGTATACTTCATTTCAAGCACGTACTTCTTTTATCTTTTAGGAAAGACACATTATTCACTTAAATGTTGACGTCATTCGGCTGAACCGGCAATGGCGACTTCTCACAGTAATCACCAGCAAAGCCACGTGGCACGCATGTAAACGTGCAAAGAGAATTTACGCGGTCATAAATCAACGACGTTATATTCTTTCACCGCTTCCACTCGCACGGGTCACGCTATTAACGACAAAAGCAAACAATTTTAGGCCATCAGCGAGAAATATTGATGCAAGGCATCTGCGTAAAATGTGAAGACTCGGAAAGAAAGGCTCAGAACACGGAACACGTGCGTCACTGACATTTTAAATTGTTCCGCTGCGTGCCGAGGGTAAGTATTATGGAATTCCTAATATTTGTGTCAAAAGGACACTATATTATTCAAAATGAAAACCCCACATGGAGAAGGAAAGTCACTAAAATTATATTTAACGAAACGTTCACGGGCAAATCACGTGACATATATGTTTAAACATGTAACAAAACTGGCGAAAAAATGAAAAACGCCTTAATAATTTTATATTGACGTTTGCCTTAGTCTACATCGCAATAACATTATTATTTCCGCAATACAATCCTTTTTCTTTATAAATTCCATTTTGCTGGACTTCGGTTTCGTGAGTGAAATGGTTCTACTACAGTCAATTCCCAACTGTATACATAATTGAAAACGAAATGGTGTTTTGTATAGTTTTAGGTGCATATACACCGAGGATGAATGCTAAGTATATTTTAATTCGGCTCACCCTTTCTGGATTAAACACACCGCATTGACACGATATTGCTTCTATAGACCCCCACATTTAGGCAGCTAATTCATAAAACTGAAATCGAATGGATGTAAGGCAAAACAAACTATGTAGCCAGAATAAGTAACACACACACACACACACAGTCAGGGCGGCTGATATATTTCTGGCAAAAGTTTTCCCTCGACCAAAACTAATCAAATGGCTTTGTGTGAGAAATGTTTGAGCCACCAGCCCACTGGTTTAGTTTAACCTAGACTGATAAAGACGAAGGCTACGTTGAAGGCATGAAGACATGTGCAGCCACTCGGCAGTAGTTGCTGAAGTGCGGTAGGTGCCGGTGACACGGCGGCCTCGCGCCCATCTGCCTCGCATCCCACGACCCGATGCGCGGCACATAAAACGAGGGGCGCTGAAGCGGGCAGCTGCAATTTGTCGTTGATCAGGGCATCATTTTCCACGCGGCTGCACACGACCGCCCGCTTGCTAAGACGGCAAGCCCGCAGCACCGCCACAATCCGGCCTTGCGTCATTATTAAACACAGCGTCTGTGTGCGTGTGCGTGTGCATATATGTGTGTTCGTGCGTTCGTGTGAGCGTGCGTGCATGGATGCGTACCTGTGTGTTTACGTGTGTGCGTGCGCGTTCGTGTGAACATGCGTATGTGCATCATGAGTGTGTGTTTTCATGTGTGTGTTCGTTCGTTCGTTCGTTCGTTCGTTCGTGTGTGTGTGCGTGCGTGCGTGTGACTATAAACGTGTACGACGAAAAACGATAAACGAATACGTTTTATTGCCGAGTCGGTTTAGTTAACGCGTGACAGTCGGCGCTTCGCAATATTCCTGCAGTTACGTTTTAACCCAGAAGCAAAATGTTCCATGGTCGAATTCCCAAGCAAATTGGTGAAGTAAGGGCCGGCAAACGCAACTCATAGTCACACAAGCGTGCATGATGATTTTGACATACGTGCGTGTGTGTTTACGTGTGTATGTGTGTGCGTGTGCGTGCGTGTGCGTTCATGTGAAAATACGTGCGTGCATCATGCGTGTATGTTTTCATGTATGTGTGTGTTCGTTCGTTCGTTCGTTCGTTCGTTCGTTCGTGTGTGTGTGTGTGTGCATGTGCGCGCATGCGTGCGTGCGTACGTGCGGCGTGTGTGTGACTATAAACGTTTACGCCGAAAAACGATAAACGAATACGTTTTATTGCCGAGCAAACGCAACTGATAGTCACACAAGCAAGCAGGATGATTTTGACATAAACGTAAAAACCGTTGTAATAGGAATGAGTGCGTGGTAGCTGCTGCGTCACTAATGTCCTGCGATAAACCAAACACGAACATCCAAAAGCATGAACATCCTTATCCCAAACATTTTTAACACGAACAACCGATCAACACGAACATTCCAGATAAACACGAACATGTTAAACATATACAATGTAAACACATTCTATAAACATGAACATTCTAAACATAAAATATATAAATACAATCATTCAAATGGAACTTCACAAACATTCTATAAACACGAATATTATAAGCTGTCTTATAACCTTATAACCTTATATCTTTCTGCTCGCCAGGCGTCGCTAGCAAAGACGACATTACACAACATCGTTCTTGTTAAGCGGATTACGATCATCTATTTGAACGTATCCACGTAGAATAAGGCAATCGTAATCACTGATTGTTACACCGGGCAATGAGTCTTCGCCGGGAATGTAATCACGACGACCCGGCGACATTCCGGATGATTTGACATCAGTTTCCGAGGAAATACATCCGCATCGTCGGCGTTGCAACAATTAATTTCTCGGCAACACATTATTCTTTTGCCGATTCCAACTCACAGTGTGTCCCCCGCTCGTTATTTCACATCAGTTTGTAAACAACTATGCATGTTCAACACACGTGTGATTTGTTGTTGATTGAGTAATAACAAATCCCTATTTTGTGTTTCTTATTTGTTATTCGATTTAAACCAAATTGGCTGACCCTCTTTTTAACGTAACATTTTAATGCTGGACCAAATATATTGAAGGTATGATGCCCAACAAATTGTATTTAATAAGATCTAAGCATTGTTAGACGTACCGTAGAAAAATAAAACAGAACATGAATTCACTATATAATATATATGTTTTAATCGTAACATCATGAGTATATGTATGCATATATATATATATATATATATATATACATACATACATGCATGCATGCATACATACATACATACATACATACACATTGGCAAGAGCGCAAATATGGTTAAGTGACCCAAATAAATATTGTAATTAGACCTTTATCTCTTCATGAAAGGCGAGACCATACATCTCAGTGTTCAGTAAAAACATGATGTTAAAGCAGTAGTTACTTTCTCACAACAGCCAACAGTACATATTCAATTATCACAAAATACAACACCGTTTGCAACATAAAAAATAAACAAAACAATACAATGTTGGAAAAGGGGTGAACAGACGCGTCGTGCTTATCTATGGTTCAACAATGAGAAGGGCCAGTGTTCATCCACCCCGTACACTTACGAATGATACAAGTATAAAATCGTAAAATAAATATAAATTAGAAATCCACAACTAATGCATACAATTCTACAAAATATAAGGTGTGATTTTAATTATTTAGATTTTTAGATTTAATACACTGTGCACAAAGAGAAGGTAGGACTTATAGTCGAAACTTCAAACTATAAACATATAAAATGTTATTTAAACATATTGGGGTGTTCAATGTGTTTGACTATATAGTAATTTATATCACACAGTCGTGTATCACCAGATTTGATTTTACAAATATAAACAATAAAACAACGTTACTTGAAAGTACGAACTGTCAAATCTACCACGCTGGATTGTATTAACATGATACAGTATACTACATTATTAATTAACTAACCTTTTTTGTGAGATATTTCGGCAGATTGTTTCATATTTGTAATTACAAGACGTCAACGCAAACAGAGCCTATACCGTTAATCCTTAGATATGTCACATTCCAGGTTCCGTTTCATCTTGTCTACGCGTAATCATATGAACGATTATCGCCAATCATGCCGCAATAAAGGAATTAGCAACATCCTCTCGGAACAGGTGTCATCCTCATTCAATTTATCATCCACGCTAGGGTTGGCATTGATGAAATTGCCGGTCGCCGCTGACGAAATCAACAACTGAAAAATATACCATCAAAGCGACTCGTGCGCCGCGCACGCACACGACTCGTCGGCGCACGAAACCGGTTAGGTCTGCGCCTTGCGGCTCGTGGACAAATCGCATTAGAGGCGCGACTCAAATCCAATCTCCGTTCAAACATTTGTAGATGAAAAACAAGTTATTACGGCGATTGAAGCGTGTGGATTCGCGCGAAACGATAGATACATATTGGTGGATGCAGGCAGCTGTGAACAGTAGCGACATGTCGCTAGGTGGCACCAGCTGCGGCAAGATGGAAATAATCTACGTTCTGGAATTAAATAAATGTTTTTTTGTTGTTGTGCTGCTTGAATATTAAGTTTCGGCACTTGTTTGCTGTCTTGTTTTGATGTCAGCTGAACAATCGTTTTTTTTAATTAATTATGTTCATATTTAAAATAGTTTACATGTAGGCCAGTTTAAATTTTCGAACAGTGCCACTTAATAAAAGCAGACACTATTAAATGTTTGTGTACGTTACAATAGATATATATTATGTAACGCGATATTTTGTTAGATACTTATTTCGATAGCAAAATCTGCCACGAAGAGTCGACCACGTAATAATTCACATTTGTCATAAATGTCATATAATAAATTAATTTATTATGAACTAATAAAATATTGATTTCGACGATATAGTTCAAAACACATTCATCGAATAAAAACTGTATATATATATATATATATATATATACATATATCCATATATCCATACACCAGTATATATTTTACTTCAAGTCGTTCATTTAATTTAAACGGTATTCTTTATTCAATGTACATTTAACATCAATATATAACACATGATATATGTGCAATCCATTAAATACACAAACGCATGCATGCAGGACAAGGACAATCCCGAGAGAATTGTATAAAATGTTAAAATGTATTATAATGTAGACGCCAAGAAATAGTCACCATCTACTCGGCATTATATATTTATTTTTCGTGTTTGCTTATTTTCAAATATATTAATATATATATATATATATATGTGTGTGTGTGTGTGTGTGTGTGTGTGTGTGTGTGTGTGTGTGTGTGTGTGTGTGTGTGTGTGTGTGTGTGTGTGTGTGTGTGTGTGTGTGTGTGCATGCACAGTGATATACAATTTTTGGATCATATCCCAATATGTAAAATAAATTAAATATCCGTGCATATATACCCGCTTTTGTAATATTTGTTTAAACATTATTTTAAATTTCCTCTTCCAAAAACCATCCCAGTCTAATCTTTTCATGGCCTTGCGTGTTCACCAGCTCACGTGCGCCAACGCAGCATGCATGCACCTCCAAAGCGGATCTGTACACGATTAAATGCACCTTTGAAGTCGCTTAACGCGATGAGACGGCTCCGTTATTACCCGATTAGTTGCAATGGGAACATTTAGTTAAATGTAATCGCGTGAAAGCAAGTAGCGAGCTCTCAATGGCCCCTGGCAGGCTGCGCTACTAATTGAGTTTGCCCGTTTAACAGTTTCTCGCGGTTCCCTTCTCTGGCGTCCTTTCGGGAGGGGAGAGGGAATCACGCATGGATTGAGTCGATGTAGTTTGTTAAGAAATCGATGCGTGAGAATAACGTTGGGTCTTGAAAACCGTGTTGGTTCTTACGAATTAACTACGGTCGAGCAGTTAGTTTTTGAAATATCATTGCGTTCAGTGCGTGTTTATGCCCGCGGGAAAATTTTTGACTTTTGAGTATCAATCATTTGTTACAGCTAGGGGTTTATTGTTATTGTATATACTTATAATAACATTATATTATAATTTATGTTATTTTGTTTCATAAAAGTGTAAATCAACCTGCATTGTCTTATATAGAACTGTATTTGCCAGCGGACTAACTGTGTATGCATTTGTTTTAGTAATAGAACGTGTGCGTTATTGTCTTCAGACAATATTTTATATTTTATAACCAACCATTTCTATATAATTATGATCACGGATGCAACTGTGAATCGTATAAAAAATGTATTCGAATTAATGTGTGTTCAATGTGAGTAAATTCGACTATGAATCTAGTCCCATGTTCGTCGAAACGTAAATTTGTGTGAAAACAAATTATAATGGCGACTGAAGTGAATGAACCAAGAGACATGAAGTTGATACGTAGTCGAAGTAGACACACCTGTGGTGTAAAGTACAGTAGGTATATAATTACGTTTATTGCTCTAAACCGTGGCCGGGTCGTAGAATCATAGTCCGGTGAGTTCAGCTTCTTTATTAGACAAATACAGGTAAATTTACGCCTTATTCGTGCGGAACTACATTTGTCAGCAGATTGTAAGACTATTACGATTACTTTTATTATAATTGTTTCATGATTAATGGGGTTGTAAATATGCAAAGGGTTGACGTGACGTCATTCGTGTCCATTGAATGCCAAACTTCGCGTTGACGCGAAATGCCGGGTAAAATCCCCTCATCAGATCGTCGCTGGAAAGTTCTGTTCTCTTGAAGTGGACAAGCGACAAACAATGGAGCATTGTCCAACGTCTTACGACCACTCACCAATATATACACGATCTAGCACCTCTTCAAGACTCTTTCGCCGAAATAAATAGATCGCTCCCGCAGTATGCCGGAATTAATACATCGTTTCGTCCGTAAGCCGGTCTTTGCGACACGCGGCGAGACGAGCTGAGCTGTGTGCAAACATTAGCGGCCGGACGGACGGACCCAGCTCGAGAGACACATAAGCCGATCACAGCTTTGTGTCCTTGCCTGTGCGACACCTCGCTTGTCTCGTTGCTCGGTCGCGTGGCAGTGCGGGCGTTCCCTGCCGACGACAGCTGCAAAACCGTTATTCGGTACCGCTTATAAAGATTGGTGCTTGAAAGTCATGTTTATTGCAACTCATTTGGCCAAAGAATAATGTGTTTTTATTTCCATTCTTTCCGTGCCACTACAATTAATAATAATAATAATATTTATTATGTTGTTGAAAAGGTGTTGTTTAATAATATTTTATTAATATGCTTTTGAGTATTCCAAGTACATCTCCTCCGAAGCGCCGAGTTCCACTTTCAACGTTCCTCTTTCAACGTTCACTTGTTTTCCTTTATTAATAGCTGCTGATGTAGCAATTTTGCGATGCATTTGAGTTTCAGGTAGTTATTTCGAGTTATTAATTTACTCGTCTTTTGCATGTTCTGCTTTTCTAGAAGGCCTTTCGCCTACCTAAGAGAAACTATTAGTGATCGCCAGATGGCGGCACCACAGTCGTGGCAACTGATGCCCCTGGTGTGTTCCTCCGCGGGCGCGTGTAAGATAGTACATATGTACTTTGTAATATTGTAAACAATAGTTACTTCATTAATAGCACAGCTTACATATTTGCTTTATGCGTTAAATCAATATTCGGGATCGCAAAGAAATGTTTCAGTTGTATACACGTTCGCTGTTGTTATGATATAATAGTTTGCTTATAAATAATAAATACTACTAAACGAATTATATTAAAGTTTTGCTCAAAATTCATAAATAATAACACCCGGAGAATGTATTGTGTCGTCGTATAATGTATGTATATCGCAGCAATCGTTGTACAGTGATCGGCATTCGTCGCGCGTGTTATATTTCAGTAACATTTCACATGGACAAGAGCAACAGAAACGTACAGCTTATGAACTGCAGACGGTGTTATCGGTGACGCGGCAGTGCATGCTGGGATATCCCGTTGGAGGAAGCGACCCGTAAAGTGAAGCTCCACGTGTCTCGGCAACAGCAGACGGTTGTCACGGGGCCGTGTCCGAGGCAGTCTATCTGGCGTGCAGGTATGCAGTCGGCGGGGACCGAGCTCACTTCTTACGCCGTCGAGCAAATGCGACGGTCATTCACAACACCGGCTTCAAAAGACTTCCCCAGAAAAAGTGCGCCGCGTAAATGTTATCGAGAAATCGGCTTCCTTTAGTGTTGTGTTAACGTTTCCCCGCAGGTGCTCAAATCGTTTCTTCTGCCCGACGCCTCAGAAATACATCCCTAGCAATCGCTCAATGTTCGTTTCGGTCGGACGATAAAGGCCGACGTTCTCGTGAACAGAAATACAGTTGCTGACCGTGAAACGGAAGTAAAATCACACGGTAATTCGTATACCAAATCGTGTCAGAGGTAAACGACACAGTTTATAATAACTATATTATGGTTATTAATAATAAGTCAGTATTCACTATTTTTAATTAAATCTAAGTCAGTTTTGGATTCTGTAGTTTTTGCGAATTATTTTTTGAACTTCCTCAGGGTTTTCCGTAAGCTATTTCAGCGACTTTATTATTTATGATATACAAATATATTTATGGATTGCAAATCTTCCACGGTCTTTTATAATTGAACGTTATTATATTGTTAATAATAATAGTTTAATATAATTCCACCAGGCTCATTTGTACTGCACAACGCAACACATGCACTGGTGTTTAACGTATGTACTAGCGGCTTAGTCGATAACTAAAACTGCCACCACGATTCCCGCCAATTTGTGCCACTAAACCAACGTCATGAGCAATATCGAAAGCTCACGTACAATTAGCAATGCACATACACCTCTGTGACACCTTCACTTTCGTAAAAATCCGGGCAAATATAGTTATATTTCTAAATACAAATCGATTTAATTGTTCAGAACGTTGAAACCGCTCATTCCGCCATTTCAGGTTTCCATTGACACTGTAATCATAGCAATTCAATAGAACACGTTCTAATTGCCTCTTTTGTTTGTATTATTCCTTAGCGTGACCGACAAACTTCGCCCGGTGTTCGCACTGTATTTTACCGTAACGCCAAATCGATATAATCCGCCAGTTGTTGCTTTGTTCGCTCGCACGTAGATTTCAATAGCGCCAGTTACGTGTAATTGAAATCGGACGTTTGCATTGACAGTCATCGGGCGCAGTAGCACACCGAACGAAATTAGTAAGTGTGTGTTTCAACGACTGAAATACAGGTAAAACGATCACGTTATTAAAAGAGCCCATTGTCGATATGAAGCGTGCGGGTAGACACGTCTCAAACAGAGACTTCGCAAAACTAACAAAAACACACACATGGAAAGATATATCGCTCTTTTATACATACACGTATTTGGGAATTAAAAAATTAAAAAATAACGTTATATAATATATATACATATATATATATATACCAACAGGGGCCAATTATTTTTTTTATAATATAATGAGTGGTTCCTATGATAACGACATATTTGGCTTAATTGGAGTCACTGACTCCTTCTCATTTCCTGTTTTACTATATTATTGTTTTAATTTGTCATTACCATTTTCGTTTAATTGTAGTTGATGCATACAATGTAGTATTATAATAGTAATATCGTATACTGAGTAATTAAATGTGGGGTCAAATAAACATATTGTTCCTGTTCTACGCACCTATTGATCATTAAGTGAACAACATGTAGCAACTGCGAGTCACTATTCTAATTGTTTCTACGTCGCGGTTACGCTGTTTCACGGTACTCAATTATTTATTCGAGCAACTAGGATCAATGGTAGCACGAGTCCTACTTTAGTAATCGCGCAGCTAAACGGAAATGTTTACTGGGAGACACAGTCCCACCGTGTCAATAGTGTTCAGGCGTCACCAATACCGTTGCTAAACATCACAAGGCGACGCAAATTGTATTGGAATATTCCCGGGTGCGCGACACTAGTGGTAATGCATGCGTTCTCCCTAAAGTATTAATTTTCGGCTCCACTGAACGACGAATAGAATGTGGCCAACACGTTGTTGTATGTAGTTTATATGCATATGCAAATGCAAAGCAATTACCTGCTGCTAGCCTACATTGCGGTTATCATTTATTAATGTTTACCATTGTGGGCTAACATACCAATACAACTGGGCCAAACACCGTTACTTACACTCTGCTGATTGTCGACAGCGCCAAAGTAATTGTTCAGGTAAAATACAGTTTTCGCGCGCGTGTGTGTGTGCGTGCGTGCGTGTGCGTGTGCGTGTGCGTTTGCGTGTGTTTGTGCTTTTGTGTGTGTAGTCAGATACATGTGTGTGTTGTTATATATTCATTGCCAACCGTAGGCATATGCATGCAAAATAACGTATATAATGTACATGTTAGTACGCTCTGTCTTATTAAGATATACAATATGGTTTATGTTGACGAAAGGTTTCACAAACCAAATAAACCAAAATTGCTCAAGCGAGCTAACGTGTTGTAGCGGATGGATATTATCTCTAGGTTGCATGCAAGCCCTTAGAGAGCCGTAATTCCATTATTGGAACTGTTTTTTTGATATTGTAATCGGTTTTTCTTTTTCAAATAACGTGTATTTTGGTCTTTAGATAACAGGATTTTTACATATCAAATACCATGAATTTGTTTTTATTTCACGATACGTGTAACGGGGTTTTCATGTGCATAACGGGTAAAATAAAAATGAAAATAGGTACATTGGAAAATTTCATAAACCTGGTTTATTTTAATTATCCTGAAATGAAGCGAGCGAAAAGAAAATCAATCCCTATACGTCATTTTTTAATTTAGCGAAACACACATTAAATATAAAATAATACAGAATTTCGTTATTCGTTAACTTGGGTGTCCGGAGATACATTTGTGACAACTGCAGTTATCCCGTTAAGATTTGACAATTGCCGATATCTAAAATGAACTGAATATCGCGAGATAGTATCCAGGTGCTCTACTAACAATTGATAACATCCGAACGACCCCGGATCCCTGTTTCTATCCATATGACCTCTGACCCCTGATTATGTACGAGTGCCCCCATCCCACGACTCGTTATGTTTATAGGCTGCGCGGTCCAGACGTTGCTGTTATTCCACTAGTAATGTAGGGCTGTGGGGAATGTCGTGACGGGCACCGCGCGAGGTGAAACAATTATCATAAATCTTGGGCACAAATTAACGTTGGTTTTATGAGGTATCTATTGATGGACGGAACTCTGTGATTAATGAATATGGTATAGTAACATGACTGACATATATAGGCCAACTTTAGTTCAGTCAACCATAAACTAACGATCAGTATCGCCGATATATTTATAATCAAGAACGACCCGATTTTGTCTTGGAAATGATAAGGTATACAGATGTGTTTGGTATACGTGTAAACTGACCATCTCTTTTCTTTATTTATTAATATGTATTAATAATAATATCAAATGTTCTTAATACTAGAATAAATGTGCATATATGCTGCTAACTTTTATGTTGCGCCCACAGAAAGTTTAAAATTGCATACAAAATAGTCATACACACACACACATATATATATATATATGCACATATGTGTGTGTGTGTGCGTGCGTGCGTGCGTGCGTGTGTGTGTGTGTGGTATGTGTGTGTGTGTGTGTGTGTGTGTGTGTGTGTGTGTGTGTGTGTGTGTGTGTGTGTGTGTGTGTGTGTGTGTGTGTGTGTGTGTGTGTGTGTGTGTGTGTGTGTGTGTGTGTGTGTGTGTGAGTGACTATTTTGTATACAATGTTAACCTTTTTGTGGGCGCAACATTAAAATTAGCAGCATATATATATATGTGTATGTATATATATATATATATATATATGTATATATATATATATATATGTATATATATATATATATATAACATAATTTCATGGCATTGTTATTTGAATGTAGCACGACCTGCCGATAAAACCAAAAGTGGGACGAAATACTACTGATTCAGCGAACTTCCTGCTAATAATTATCACACATGATTTGAGAGGATGATACCGAGTAACATAATACGTACATGCATCGCTCGCAGTTACTTACAACTTGGTTATCGTGCACCTGTATCGTACCCAATCGGCGAATTTTATTACAATGCCGCATAGATATACATTCAACGGACGCCATCACATAAAGGTGATTGAAGTGGACCCCGAGATAAGGCCGTCTTACGTCGACGGCAAGTGCTTTATTCACACCGGCAAAACGGCAGACTTAAAGGAAACATTTATCTTGTTGACAAGTGCTAGTTTTAATTTAATTTTGACTATACGATTTATGAATCAACGAGCATCCGATAAGACGTGTTTGAACACATGATTAACCGTTTCATCTCGGCCGAGATTAGCGTGGTAATCAGGTTCTCGAGGCGACCCGATATGATGCGAGCGGGCCGCTAGAGCCGCGTCGCGTGGGATGTGAGCGGTTGAGCAGACCTCTCGTAATATAAACGCCACAGTAAATCATAACGCAGTGACTGCGAGGGCAAAGGACGTTGGACGGCGCGCACCAGGAGACGCTCAGAGACTTCCGGTGACCGGAAACCTTGCGGAGAGCGTCAGTGAGCCGCAACATGCTTGGTACATCGGAACTCGCATCCATTCAAGATGGCGGATGTTCATCCACGATTCCATATAAAAAATATGAATATCATATCATGATTTGCAACTTACGAAGCATGTGTCACAATAGCATACGATTGCATACATATATATATCATTGTTTAAATATGTAAAAATGTTAGGTAATAATGTTAGGCTAATATGAGAATGCAATTTTTAATAAAACAATAAATTGTTAGTCTTCTAGCAAAACTGTATTGTTATTGAATATTATTTACACGTGGTTGTTTGTTGTTGATGTCTTCATATGCACATCCAATAATTACAAATACCACCTCGCACTTAGTTATTACAAATACACATTAATAATATCAAAAACATACATAAATACCGTTTGCTCATATTGTCCGTCATATGAGCATTTTTAAGGATCATATTTTAAATAATGTACTATTGTTATAAACACATTAATGAACCTATTGTGGCAGTTTGAAACGCATACGATGATATAATTCATGTACTATGTAGGAGGCAATTCGGAAAATTATTTCACCAAATATTGCCCACAAACAAAACTATGCTCATAACACCCGACCTTACCCACTACAATGTATGTCCGTAGAACACATGTAAGTATATATGGTGTACATTGTAGCCATGCTTATGTCAGACGGTAGAACAAGTAAAATGACGACCACGTAAAATTAAGCGCTCTATCGTATCAAGCACAGTAGCGGTGACAGCGCAGTCAAACAGTTTAGAGTCCCGCTGAACCCAAACTCGCTACAAATTGGGCAATAAGCCGAGTGCGTTTGCAGCGACGAGTGATAACACCCGATATACGTTGTCTTGAAGGCAAGACGACACCCCGTACCCACAACGCAATGTTGTCTTTGCGAATTTACGACTGTCTCTCTTTCAAGCGGCGATCGGATGAGGCGATAACTGCCGGTTTCGTATTGCCGCCGCGCCATCAACGCGACCGCATCGCGCGAAGGCGATTCTCACGAATCTACGCGGAGTCTGTCAAAGTCAAAGTATCGTTTCCTTGACGACTGTTTTCTCAGCCGCATTCGACAGTGTAAAGTTTATTCTCGCTGTCGTGGCACCCGCAGCGTCTCTTCCGCTGTCGGCTTAGGTGACCAACGCGCAAATTGGGCAGAAAGATGCTTTACAGAGAGCGAACGGCGGGCTCGTGTTAAAGAATTTAAAGGTGCGCAATCAGTTTGAAATTATTTTTTTGAGAAACAAAATTACCTAGGCCACTCTAGCTCGCGTGTGCTTCTACTGTGTGTAGTTATAGTCGCATTTGAACTTATTGTATAAACTGTCAGGAAATGATATCACTTATTTTATACTGGACTGATAATTTCTTTACCTGCTTGGAATTTTATTGTCAATGCACGCATTTATGCATGTGTTTCTGTGTTTATGTTGTTTTTATTACCCTCGCGAAAACAACAGGACCGACAGTTGTAATGGCTTGAAGGAAAAGAAAAAAGGTACTTAGTTTATATTAAACGACTGCTGGTATTGCAAAACACCTGCAAAACCAGCAGAGGAAGTAGCATTTAATATACGGATGATTTACGGGGAATGGGCAGTGGGTTTGTAGAGTGTGCTTGTTCAAGATTCTTGTTGCATTTACAGAGACACACATGGGGAAAATCAACATGTGATGTAACAATTTCGCTTCTTGAACGCAAGACATTCCCGAGACGTTTCGCGCGATCGTCCCCTGGTGCACCTCCCCAACTAAAATGAAAAAGCGAACGTTCCCCTTTCTGTAGATTTAGTAATAATTTATAAATTGATCATTACAAACTTGTATTGGATTTACATAATTCCTTCCATGTGACTGACGTCTCACATAGAGTAACTAAACCATATAGCTATTAAAATTGTAAATAATTAGTAACAATATATATATTAACATTAATTCCTTAACGAATACATTGACATTTGTTCGTGAGAAAGAATGTAAGACAAAGGTGATGATGTAATTAAAATGTTATATACCTGCGCAATTCTATTGTTTCATTTTTTTATTATAAAATCTCGCCTAATGTAAAGAACAGGGGAAAATAATCATGATAAGAACGTAGTACACTGTGTAATATTAGGAAATAAATTAAGAAAACGCTGTTTCACTATTTAGGTACTAGTATTTATTAATTAATAATTGTTTTTATTAATTAAGAAAGAAAGATTTTCATCATGTAGCATCGACGAACTGACCATGCGTTTATTGATTTGTGTCCGAATATAGCGATAAGGGGAACGTCATCCTCGTCGAAATACGGGGTGGGCGTTATGCCCCAAAATTTCCGTTATGTCCCATGCTACTCTAATATTTGAGTAAATTAGCCTAATCGAAATCAAATGTGAAGAAAATGACTGCATTGTCGCTTGTAGAATCCGTGGAAGGAGATGAAAAAGACGAATGAAAGACGTATCACACTTTCTTGAGCTTATTTCTATTGCATCATCGCCTTGTCGGAAATCGAAAATAAATTTTATATGACAAAAAAACGTGACTGACGTTTTCGGTAACGTGACTGTCTCGGTAAAAAATTTCTGCCCGAAAAAACGTAACATGAAAACCGGAAACAAAACACACATTTGGGCAATAAATACATTTACAAATATAAAACAACAAGAGGAATATAACATTACATTGACTGCATTTCAAGATCATAACATTATATTTCTTTCTCAGCCGTAGTTTGAGCTGGTCCTTCCCAGTTTTCGACAAGTTGTTTTAATTCAAGGTTCATTGACATTTATTAATCTGACTGTTGTAAGTGGCACGAGTGTTTGCATACTGGGTGTAATTATAAGACAAATATAATAGCAAAATTAGGTACATTTCAAACACACAATGTTTTGAAATGTATACAATGTATAAAATAGTAATAATAATATAAACGATCCTTCTAATGTTTCCTGTTACTTTCTTGCAGCCGTCCTGCCATGCATCCTATGAAACAGTTTGTTCCATGACGCGCGATATTATTATTATTATAAAACTATGATCCTACATTAGCTTTCTAAGGGAATACAGTGATTGTGATATATAATACAGTGATGCAATGTGTGTATGTAATTAACTGTTAATGCTTTAAATGGTATATTGAGTCAATTTGTATACTGGAATTTTTATGTGGACACTTTGCCTTATATGGTTATTGCAACTCGGATTATTTTCGGTTAATCGATATATTTATTTTATTATAATGAGTATGCACACAAGCATGAAAGGCATCAAAACTTATGAAAACGGACATTTTGGCTCGAGTTGGTACCCTTACCAAATACACAGTACCTTTCTCTGAATGTGTACGTTTAGTTGTCATTTTTACTGTACTATTGATTACTTTGTTTACATGCGAATGTTAAAAGGTATTTTTATCGTTAATGATTTGTTTCTATCCAAATACCGCTGTACCTATATGTCGCACGATCAAATAGGTTCGTGCTAATCATTTGGGAAAGCGGCCAACTGTTTGTCGCGCACCAATAGCGCCATCTGCAGAACGACACACTCAAGGCGGTTTCCTAACCCGGTGTGTTTTGCTTGAAACGAGTCAACAGAGAACGTGTGAAAGTCGACACGCTGCAGGTCAAAGGACGAATTGTTTCGCTGAACAGTTGATCGATTTTGTGCGTGTCAAGAGTCAACGGTGCAAGGAGACAGCAAAACGGGCAACTCTCACGACGCCGCCCCGCTTCCAGTCGATGTTCCATCTGGTCACGTCGTCATGAGACGCGACTTACAGCACATACATACATATACGCATGTACACACGCACGCACGCACACGCACGCACGTACGTAAAAATATCAAAAGACAGCGTGGAATAGCACCGGCGAATTTACCGTGTTTCTATATCATCGTAAATATTATAATCCCATCAACAAATATGTCACTGATTCTACGCAGACATTTTGAATCGTTCTCACGTTATTGACATTTGGAAATTTTGGATTTGAATCTTGGAAAGTTCAACATGATTAAATATTATGTTTTTATAAAATATATGTACAAAACGAGCCTTTGAATCATTTGCGAGGCATTATTACATATATTCGGTATAGGACTTGAAGATGAAATATAATATATTTTACAATGTCACTTGAGGAACTTAAAACACTTGTCAGCAAGCATAACCAGTTGCTGCATAAACACGACGCAACGCGGATCAAAGCTGAGAACTACATCACTAAAGACCATCTGCCACTGATAAAATGTTTCTTTCTAATTGACTGCGTACAAGCAAAGACACCATTGATCTTCGACCTCCAATGACACGGTTCCTTGTCGCTGTTTCATCGCGTAACACCCGGTGTCATGGGTGCGTGCTCTGGTGTGTGTAACGCGAACGATAATTGAAAATCCACCTGTTGCTATCTACTGTCGCCAACGCGGTATAAGGACATTGATAGAGTTTAGGCATCTGTTCATTTTTCTCATAACAATGTTTATTCTGTATATATACATCAATTGAGTTATCGCGTCTGCCGTATAAATGTCTAGATACATTATGTACACTTAAATGTCCATCTTTCCCCTGCTCATAATTTTACCATTATATACAGTGTGTGTGCGTGCGTGCGTGCGTATGTGTGCGTGTGTGCGTGTTATTACACACATACATATTATATATATGTATATATATATATATATACATATATATATACATATATATATATATATATATATATATATTATATATATGTATATATATATATATATATATACATATATATAATATGTATGTGTGTAATAACATGCACCCACGCACGCACGCACGCACGCATGCACGCACGCACGCACATACACATTCCTTCATACTTATACATGCACTCTACTAAACAACGTAACATTTAGCGTGGAATTCTAACTTATTTACCATTCCGTCTTGGATAACAATCTTGGTGGGCTTAGTTTGCGGTTTCTTGTCATCATCATATCACACCTGCCCCGATAACCATGCTGTCGACGCCCCCTAGAACCCTACACCTGGGCACGTTACACGTTATCGCGCTGAGCGATAGAGCACGCGTGCGTTCGACGATGGCAATAAACTCGGATAACACAGAGCGTGTTTTACAGCTTTCGTCGGACATTTAATGCTTCCTACTCAAGCCTAACCCGGTCAGCAATACTGTACTTCAAAGTGTCCCATTCCTACTACTACTACTAATGTTGCTATCTAGATGTACGTACGTATGTACGTGTATGCGTGTGTGCGTGTGTGCGTGTGTGCGTGCGTGCGTGCGTGTGTGCGTGTATGTGTGTGTGTTTGTGTGTGTATCAATATCGGTACGTATAAATTAAGTGAGTTTTTCAAAGCTAACCAGCGGGACCATGTTTTATAATATATGTATTATTACAATCAAATACAGTTGAACAGTGTTGGTTTACCTGAATCATGCAGTGCCTAATCCTGCAGTGGTTCTCAAAGAAGGTGGTTAGCGCTTTCTTGTCCTTCAGGCATCTTGTCAAGTCTAGCTCAATGTCAAAGACACGTAGTATTTCAAGCAGTCTTTCTATGTCAGATCTGTTTATGGGTCGTCGACGTGAACTTGTTCATCTTTCCGCTCTCACTGAGTAGCTCAACCACTGGACTGACTGCTTCCAACAGCTTTCCTTGCGGTGCTGGATCTTTCTCTGCTTTCAGTCGGATTGCCTCGATGATGCCTGCTGAATGCAGGATGGGTTGGTACTTGTCATTCATTGCTTCCCTTTTGAGAGCCACGTTTTGCAGAGTTGGGTTGATAATGATAATAATATAATAATCTTTATTTTATATAGCGCCATATCCATAGCGTTCATAGAGCTTTACATAAAACTAAAATATAAATAGTAAAAATTAAACAAATTTAAATATAAAAGTAAATAAATTAAGATAAGACTCATAGTACGCTCTGCAGGATTTGAGTAACTTTGGCTTGGTTCTGTGCAAGCTGCCACAAGTATATCCAAGTATAATGCCAGGAACGCGGCAATCCAGGCCATTTGCAAAGATCTTTAAGTTGTTCGATTATCCGGTCCTCCATCGGTGTAGACAAGCAGAATGGGAGCCTGGAGATTAAGACCATCGCTTGTCATATATGTCCTTCTGCGAACAATATTAGCAAATTCGGCTGCATTGCGCATAGGGCTGGTTGGCTGGAAAATCTTGTCATTTAGCGTCAAGTGGAGATTGCCATCATGGAAGGTGTCTGTGGTGGTTTCTAGAATGTTGATTCGGAAAGTGACTGTTGCTACAAGACAGTTGTCAACTCGATGAAGACATCACCCACTGTCTTAGTGGCACTCGTTATTTTCACAATTTTTGTCTGAAGGATTTTTGATTTTTCATTGACAACGACAACGATCCATATAATTTCCGCCGTGTTTTGGCGGCGGCTTTCGCCAACGTTGGGCTATTGCACTGCGCGCACTCCCATGAACCGAATCGCAGCTGGTCGCAGCGTAAGGCTGATAGGTTATTATTTCGTGCAGGGTGACAGTATTTAATGTAATAGACGTTGACGTCATATTCAAAGAAAAGCGTAAGCTCGCTGTAGCTACCGTTGTTAAAAGGCAACATGGCCAACATGATTCGATTCAAACGCCATACAGTAGCACGGCAGTTTCTCTCATGAATAGTAAGATAGTTTATTTATGATTTAACACGTGCAGTTAATAAATAACGACATCGGCGGCAATACAAAAACGAACCTTTTTTAAATTTTATTTTTATTCTAGATCCAGGAAATTAATGTCGACGGGCCTGTAAAACATGGATTAAAAAGTCTGGCCTTAAAGAAAGATGTACTTTTTATATTATACGGACTCTGAATATGTAAATTATTCGCATAGTACAAAATGGACATAAAAAACCGGATTCGCGATTAGCCAATCAAAGAAGTAGCTTTAACTATGTAGATTAAGACAGTGTGAACATTTCATCCAGATATGTGTATGATGGTTTCTGCATCATGAAAATTACAGGCCTAGTAAATCATTGTAAGTCTCACACAATTGTTTTATTTTGAAAACGCAACATTAAAACTGAAATACATAAGCCAAAAGTAGTAAACCAAAACAAATAATTAATACAAAATTACTCAAACACGTTAACCAATATATGTACTTTTTCATATAATAATAATAATATAAGCTCATCTAAATTAATAATCGTCCTTTATTGCATTAACGCGACGCGAGCGTCTTATTCGATTCTCGCAACACACTTCACGATTTGTTCGGCTTCACAACAATAATATCGTGACGGAAACGGGAACGATACATTCTCTACTTGCCAGGAAAGAAATGAAGAGACACGTTTTAATAATCCTCTCGGAACTTGTCGGATTTCGTTGCGATTGGCCGGTGGCAGAAATGACAAGACGCCGATGAGTCCCGATTATGAGGGATGACAGCCGACGGGGGAGCAGCAAGTTTCTGACGCATCACGCCGCGAGCTGATAGCGATATGTTGGCTTCTCTAATCAGCCCATCTTTCCGCACATGAAAGGCGAACGCGTGACGAAACTTAGGTCTGCTAAAACAATCACGCCACCTCACCTGACGTACAACTTGGCTAATTAATTACAACTGCAGACGCGGTTTACACACACGAATACCCGAGAAAAGCATATGAATAGTAGGCCTATGCGCAGTCTCTTATTTGAAAGAACAATTTGAGAGTTTATTTACATTTGAAAAGTGCATACTCGTGGTTCATGTAAAATTAATGTTATTAGTGGTGAACACGATGGCGCAATTGTCTATAGCATAAATATAAATACTCGGATTCATATGGATAAATAATTGTGCTATAAATATGAAGTACAAGACGTGTTTCGTGTGTACTAAGATTAACATTACCCCTTTATTGGTGCCATACAGTGTTAATCATACCAGTTTTAAGAACGTGAATGGGCGCATTCGCGAGGTTATAATGTGCTACTTACATCGTTATTGTTAGAGTTATACTTACTGGAATTATTGTGAATACTTGGCGCTTGTTATCGTAGCGGATAACACGACACTGAATGAGGATTATCGAAGAGTCAAAGCTGGACCTCGCCGGACCGGTCAGTATAATCCGGTGCTAAAAGCTCCGAGAGCATAAGACGATTAATCCGCTGAATATTCTCACTTGGGTTGACTTATACGACAACGATAATGTTTCTACGCTGTTGTTTCCCACGAATTGGAATTAGCGCTCGCTGCCAGTTGACCGAATTCCCGGTTAGCGTGATTCCGACCACGCGTGCTGGATTAACGCACATGGCTAAGCGGACCCGTATAAAACGCCACATTACATGGATAACATTGCCCCAATGACGTGACTCAAAATGGCACACTTATTGAAAACACACCAACATAAAGTGTATAATTAACTTATAAACAAAAGTCGTGTTTACAATTTTTTTTAAATTTGTCCCTAAATGGTGTCAACCCGATCGAAATGTTGCTCATAGCAACATGAGCAAATGTTTTCTCGACAACATAACAATTCAAGGCAAAGTGAGAGTACGTTGTTATGTGATGCTCTATTATATTTCTTAACGACGTCTCTTCATCAAGTCGCCTGTTTAGTGTGTAGAGTCAAGTACTGCCTACTGGCCTACACATACGAGAAAGCGTAATCGTCAATGTAAAATGTAATAATATATATAAATATACGGTGTAATATTATACTGACCCGTAACATATTCCATGTCGACTAAAATGACATTATATATATATTATATTATATATATTACACACATACACACACATACACACACACACACACACACATATATATAATAAATAAATAAAATAATCATTTTGAATAATGACGTTATTATCCATTCCTACACCCTGGGACACATCCGAATGAGCCAAGTACAAAGCAAGAATGTTGGCTAGAAATGAAATGTATTATTTAGAACGGTTCAATGGCAAACATATAAAACTGTGCATTCAGTAAAAAATTGGTAAATATAAAATACGTAATTAACTTGGATGTCACAGTTGTTATAAGGTGAACAATCTATATATATATTTATATATAAATTAAATAAATAATAATTGTATAAATACACAAACTAAATCATCTGCTACATGAAAAAGACACTGCAATTAGGCCCCTGTACTATAAGAGGGAGTGATATGTACCCATTGCCAAGAACCCGGACGAACAGATATCGTAACTCTTTACCCTTTATTGGATGAATTATTTCAACTTTTCCAAATAAAAAATTCTTCACCACCTATGTTATGATATTGTACCCAGCAGACCATACACAGAAAACATATATTAAATAAATATTTATTTACAATAACTTAACACAGCAGCACTGAGTTTGCATTGATTATAGTGTTTTTTCAAAAATGGCAATAGACCAAGCAAAACGTATAAAACTGGTACGTTGCCTCAGGGTAACAACGTCCAATAAAGGGGTAACTTAGTAACCGTTAATACCATGAGGGTTATACAACTGGCAATAAACATTAAATGACAAAAAAAGAAGATTGTATTACTAATGTGTAACGTTTCTCTGTATTAATTGTATTCTTTTATCGACTGTATAATGTGAATGAAACTCAGCTGAGTTGCTAATAAAACATATTTTATCTTTATCTTAAAAACATTGTGCATGCGACACTCTGAACGAAGACGGTAACAATTTCGTTCATTTGCCACCAAAATAAGAATACCACATTAACACGGAAGTCGTGGCTCTTTATATTATATGTGGTTTGTTACAAATCAGAAGTCAACAACGCGGAGTATTCACTGCCCACGACGGGAGGCCACTCACAGTCCCGGCATAATTTGATGCTACCGCACAAGCGAGTGAGTGGCTGATTTCAAAGCGCCGACCAGAAAGCAGCATCCTGCGATAACGCATCACAGCTGGTCTCCCGTCGCATGTCCGTGACCCCCTACCAATCCCCCACCCCATGGCCACCCCCGGGCTAGGATCACAGTCACCCCGGCAAACCTACATCTATATGGAGAAGCTGAATTGTGTTGGGTGCTGATGAGTTTGTCTGAAGCGAGCGGCAGCGCAGGTCGGGGCCGGGCAGAGGCCGTGTTGACGGCAGTCAAGGCATGGGCCGACCCGCCCCGCGTCGAATGTACGCGTTCCGCTGGCTCAACTCCTCGTGCGGGTTCTAACGTGTCGTTGGCAAACTGACCCAGTCGCCCAATATAAAAATGATAATTATTACCTAAGATGTATTTATTGGAGTAACTAATCTGTTTAGTGAAGACCAGTGTACTTGGTTTGTGACACCTTTTGGCGACGATATGCGTTTGCACACAATAATATGTGTGGTAACATTATAATACTCAATGACGTGATTATCTGCTGTACACAAATCTAGAGATGCATAATATTATACACAACGACACTTTTTCCGTAAGCAGTTTATGACGGTTATTATATATATTATATATACATTATATATATATTATGTATATACATGTACATACACTGTCTAATCATATACATACTAATCAGTTTATAATTATAAATAATATATATTTAATTATATATATATATTATGGTTTTGCTTATTATTTATGAAAGTATGAAACAGGGGCCGGTTTCATGAAACGGCTAAGAACGTTTTTAACGCTAAGATGATTGCCTTAGTAAATTACGTGATTTTTTTAATATAAGCGAACATAGGAGTTTACGCAGACACGTGACGCTAAGTAATTGCGTAACTTTTAGTACGCTTCATGAAACCGGCCCCTGATGTGCTGCATCAATTCTTTTCATATGACTACGTGGTGTTGTTCTCGGAGTTGCTTCAGTCAGTAACTATGTCAGTAATGTCACAATAAATATTGTTGATACAAATGTCTTTACCGAGATGAATGAAAGACACGGCGTTGCTATCAATGCAATTGTTCACGCTTAATAACTGTTCTAATTTGATATATATTATTGTAATTTATAAACGCATAAAGTAGCAGTGGTAATTAATTTTAAAACAAGTAATAAACAATTTAAAAAACAAATCATGTATTTACAAATACAGACTACACTACGTTAATACGCTAACAAATAAAGAAAATATTATGCCATGTAACAAATGTTACATGACATAGGTCAACAAATATTGTCTTAATTGATGTCATAGAAATATATGACATATGCACTGTTGAGCGTGGAACGGAAACGTCAGGTATAATCAGCTCGATATTCGGTGAATGACGTTACAGAGGCACCTATAATGAGACTAACAATTATTTCAGCTAAGATCAACGTTGGCTCTCACGGTGATTTGCCCGCGGTCGACAATAAACACTGGCTGTGTTTACTTGCCCCGAGTGCCCGGCGTTATCGGCAGCGACAACATATGTTATGGCTTTGTGTAACGCTACAGCAACATAAATTAATTTCATCGGATTAGTCGTATCTGACAACGGCAAACAAGCGTTTATGTCGATAGATAGCAGGTCTACTGTATCTGGTCGTGATGGAGAAAGGACGTTCTCTCGAACTTCACGAAGCTGGGAACGGGACAGGGGAATGCCGGGCATGTAGTAACATCCAAGAAGATGCAAAGGAACGCAGAGAGAGCGTTATAACTTCCTTGCAGACCGGACGACACTTGTCTAGTGTCCCAGGCAGATTCCATTTACCGAGAACTTAACTGAAACAGTGTGTCTGGCGCCTCCTCGCAACATACACACGCGATATGCGACATACACACGCGATGTACGACATACACATGCGCGCTTATATGTATATATGATGTGGTGTTTTCAATAATAATACATGTGATAAATAATGTATTTGAATGGATGTTACTGCATACCCAGCATACATATATATATATATATAATGTTTATCACGGAAGACACACAGTCAGCAAAAAATATATTATCACATGTATTATCATAGATAAATTATATAATTTTCGTAGGTCTTACATTCCATTGTGACATATTTTTATATTTTGTCCATTATATCTACGTTTCACTGTCTCAAATAAGCCATTAATACATTTGTAATAATTAATTTTTCACTACCAAGAAATGACCGTACATTTTAGTGAACAATTTTTTGCAAGTAGTACACGCGAAATAGTATGTTTTATTTCATGTTTGTTTCCTGATAGTATGTCTTCCATAATATATATGTATATATGCATATATATATATATATGTATATATATACATATATATTATATATTTGCAAATATATATTATATATATATGCAAATATGTAATGAATAATAATATACTTCCCTGAGTGACAACGATATAAAGACATGTTTACGTTGGTTTATTAATCCACGCCCTGCGTTTCACAATAAACTAAAACACGAATACACGACACAGCACCAATCTCCCTGATTCCAGTAATACTGTTTTTAAACTTTGTGCGAACGTGTTCCGCAATGTACAATAACGATTATAAATAGCGACGACGACGATGACATCTATGATACAATGAGCGCGCGAGACGGCTAAATTCACGACGGACGCTACGACACGAGTCTATTTACAATATATAATATATACACACATTTCAGCACTCGTGTAGCGAATGTTAGAGATACATGAGGACTGCTTACTGTGAGGACGAGTTCAGCGTGGCCACACGACCGGCACGTTGACGGCGTGCAAGTACTGCCGGTACTTCTCTAGGTCCATGTCGGGGGAGACGGGGAGGTTGAGAGGGGAGGCGAACGCCGACGACACCGGGCACGGGCCGACGGGTGAGCGTTCGACGGGCCCTGCCCGCACACACATATGGTAGCCCGGGAGCTGTGCCGGTAAACCGAGCGGGGGTTGCGGTCGGAAGGCCGTGATCACGGCGTTCGTGTTCCGCCGCTTTCCGTCGCACTGTTTGTCCGAGTCTGTCTTGCCGATGATGCTGTCGATGGAGAAGCCCGTCTTGCGCGCTGTCGACACGGGAAGCGAGCTGGGTTTGCGTGTGTTGGCGGCCGATGCTAGGGCTGTAAGACTCGTCGATATGCGAGGGTTGTGACAGGCGCCGTTGAGGGCGGCGAGATTCGGGAGTCCGAGAGGGGAGAAGACAGTCCGGCATAACTCGGCCTGTTGCGGCGCCAACAGCGGCATCGACGGGGGCACGGGGGCGGCCATGTAGGGATGGAAGGGCAGGGCGTGGGGGTGAGCGGCGGCGGCGAAGAAGGCCGGGTGGTGGTGGTGCGGCACGGGCCCGAAGTATGGGTCGAAGAAGGCCGCCGTCGCGTGACCCGACCCGATCTCGGGGAAGTTGCGCTTGAACCGCTTACGACGTCGCAGGAAGCTGCCGTTGTCGAACATGTCTTCGCTTGCCGGGTCGAGCGTCCAGTAGTTGCCCTTCCCCGGGTTGCCGGGTTCGCGCGGGATCTTCAGGAAGCAGTCGTTGAGGCTGAGGTTGTGTCGGATGCTGTTCTGCCACGCCGGAAACTTCTCGCGGTAGTAGCCGAAGCGGTTCATGATAAACTCGCAGATGCCGCTGAGCGTGAGGCGCTTCTGCGGCGACTGGAGGATCGCCATGGTGATGAGGGCGATGTACGAGTACGGGGGCTTCACCGAGCTACCCTTCTTCCTCGTGGAGTTGTCCCCCGTGTCAGGGCTGTTCTCCCCCGACTGACTGCTCGAGTTGTCACCACTCGCATCGGCCCCATCTCCGTCAAGGGAGTCGCGACTGAACTGTCCTGGCCCCACCTCACCTTCGTACAGCTTCATCTCTTCCTCATCCTCCTTTTCGATCAGGTCAACATCGACGACGTCATCGTCGTCCTCGTCCTCCGAATACGGCGACGTGGGCTCTCCCGCCATCGCTACGGGCTGTCCGGCCGAGCCGGGACGCAGCAACCCCGGGTGGACGGGATAGCAAAACTGAGCGGCAGGAAGGTGGGTTCTTGGCGGCAGGCCGACCGGGTCGGGCTCGATCCCTCCGGGCTGTGTCATGCTGCAGACATCCCCGCGCATGGCACTCTGTACGGCCGTCGTTGTGTCGCCTTCCTCCGGTGGCAGCACGCAACGCGAACACGTCTCGCGCGAACAATACCTCCGTTGTTTATCCTTATTCGCTTCTTCAAGCCGCGATAAACGTTCGCTTTGCAGTCGGCCGACGAGCGCACGTAGTCGACGAAACGGGTGCCTCCGCTACAAAGCTAATATTATTTCGCCAATGTGTCAGAAAGAAACTCGCCAATGTACTCCGCCCCTGGCCACCCACAAGGTTTTAGTTACGCTCAGCACGAGCGACGCTCGCCTCTCATTGGTCGGCGTCGCTCGACTGTCAATCAAACGGCAGCCCGCGCCGTCACGTGGTGTGACAGGGGCGGGGCGAACGCGAATCACCGCGCACAGCCCCCGCCCTCTTTGGAACGGCGACCAGGCACGCTGTGGTTCGATAATTAACTAACATTTATTTGCAGTAAATAAGCCGACACTCGCGCCGACAGAGATAATGCTTAATGATCAAAAACAGAGACCGTCTTCGTGTATTTGAAATAGCAGTAACGAAGTCGTAGGTTTAGCGGCGACTGAAGTCTAGTATAAACACACGGGGTATCAATGTGTTGTTTTTGTGTTGCCAATAGCTGCCTTATCGTAGCGCTTTGTATATTACTTTCTCACACGTATGCGATTAGACTGTTATTTCAATTATATCAGGCAACTCCGTATAAATATAAATAAACAATACAAAAACATGATATTACCACTATGTTCCCTAATAATTCAATTCGTTATGTAGCATAATTAACTAAATAAATACAACATACTAATCAATTTAAAAAGGTATGTAACAAAAACATTTAATTAATTAAACTTACGCGTTTCAATAGTCGATATATAATTACCTGCTTAGTGATTATATATTTAAAAATTCCTAAATATTACCTTCCCGTGAGATAACAGCAAATACCGCAATCACTTTATTATTAGCACAACGAACAGACTAACCATGTGTCGTGTTGTTTTATGCGCCTGTCACTGTATATCGTCGCTATATCGTTGGTGCTATTTTCGCTAGCCCACTTCATTACTAATATTGCTAAACAAATATTATTGGCTGGTTATTGGAAGTGGTGTGCGCGTTTGCTGGGACAGCGATTCGAATCACTCGAGACTGAAGTCTGTAAGCAGGTGTGCTTCCTTCGACGAAGATGCATCGTGTTTAGACAGAAGCGAAGCCGCGCAGGCAAGACGGCAACAAGGCGGTCGGCGGACGCTCAAAGTCAAACACGCTAAACCGGCGAAATGTTTGCGCGAGAACGATAAATAAACACGCCGGCTGCTTGGGTAAATAAACGCTGCAACTCGTGAAAATCTGCGCTGCACATGCGCGTCTATGATCATCGATCAGCGCCACCAGGCGGCTGGCGATTAATCTCGGCGACGCTCACGTAGCGAATGAAGCCATTAATTTTCCGATTTAGCTTGAAATCGTTCCATCAGTGTTCTTGTCAAGATCGTACTCATTTATACCAATCACCCAGGTTATGTTAGCGTAACACCTTTTTCATGCGCCAAATGCACAACATGTTTGAATTATGTTCAATATAGCGTGCGCGCCTAAATCAACAGCAACATACTGATACACATGTTGTTTGTGCGTTCTATTTGATGTCTTGACATCATTACATATATCATGTATGACGTAAAACCTCGGTATGTTTTTCTCCCGGGTGCATTTATGAATTGTTTATTCTAATATTGTTTACTCAGCTATCGCCACTCGTACATCAAATAAAACGGTACGCATAACCAACCGATTCCTCGTCGGCCAGATGTTTTATTTAACTAAATAAATCAAACTGGTATATGGTTTTGATAATAATAGGCATACATATTCAACGGTTGCAGTGTATTTGAAATGTAAACCCTTTAACGACTATCATCGATAGAAAGCTTCCAACATTTAAATAATAATTGTAAAATATTTTCATTTCAGATTTATTAATCATCAGTTATTATCAACTATTGTTATCAACTATTGTCACCGTTAACGAGCGCTCGAGTGTGCGTGCTTGCGTGTGTGTGTGTTTATTGAATTAATTCAACAATCTTTTTGTTTCAATTAGAGGTATAATAATATAAAAGGTGAAGGTCAATCACATTAATTAATTCAACAATCTTTTTGTTTCAATTAGAGGTCTAATAATATAAAAGGTGAAGGTAAATCACATTTGGTCTCAATAATTATTCCTCGCGTGTGTTCATATTTGTGGTTTTGATTTTATACGATGCACCTAATTACCCGAGCACAGAGAGGAATGTGTATCGCGGGTGATCGTGGCATACAGCACGGAAGCAGTCCCGATGCGTCAAACCTGTAGCAACGGTAGATTAGCTCTGACGTCAGAGAAGACTCGCAGTCTAAGCGCTAATCGCTTGTAACGTCAGAGAATTCTTCCTCCGTCAACAGTTGCTACGCCGGTGTATCCAGTGCAGACGAAATAATTGGACACACAACAACGGATCCTGAGATTTTAACTTCACAATTCCGTTGTGTTTGGTATATAATAATAATAATAATGGCAAGTATTATAGGTTGATGATACATTTGAGTTTAATGCATTGGCTATCATTATAATGATGTTGTTTCCATGGATTCCTGAAACAAAATTACTTGGGAATTTTTTATTTTGTTATTGTATTCTTCTATTTTTTGAAAATGTCTTTTCTAACAGCACAATCATTGCTGCGTCGTTCTTTGCAATAATTTACAACACACACTAAATGGTAAAAGACAATTACAATATTACGTTATTATTTATCAATATGACATACATACGCACCATCAAACACCACATTCAATGCACAATTCAAATGCCCAGTCACTCAAATTCGTCCGACGGATATATAAACTCCACGTTGTACCATTTGGCTAATTGTCGATTAATTTTAATCCGTAGATCTCTACGTGTCAACATAATTATAAAGATGTACGATTTGTGTGTATTTTTATGCTGTTCCATCGGCTGTTTTACCAAGTATTTTCCTTTGTTGTAAGTCTTGTGGTTTCCGTGAAGTATTGGCGGATATAATTATACATAAAATAATCCGGCTGGTGCGGCGCATTTGATGTATGACTTAACTAAGCGTGTTTGATGACGTTATGACACTGATGCATGGTGGGAAACGGCATACATATGCACCATCAAACACCACATGTACGCGGAAACACATTAAACCTCTAACTGCGGTATAGGGTTATGTGGGTCAGGTTCCCTATACGATTCTTACCGTCCCTGGCGTTATAATAAATTATGTAATATCCATCGTAAACAATTTTTCGTGAAATGATGATAGATTATGACTGCGTTTCAAGACACGTGTACGGTGTATATTCACACCATTTTCCTAAATATACATGTATTCACAACACACGCACGCGTACCAATAATTACACGGTGATATAAAAATTAGCACGTCACGTTTACTCAGAAATAACCAATATGTGTAAAGAGACGTGTCATGTTAGTCACGATTCTCAGCCCAGATGTATTTAAACGGAAGCTCTTCGGGAACATCAGCTTAGTTTGGCTGCAAAAACACACATCATATGGGTATTCGTAATACACATATTGATTTTTGGAGCAAAAACAGCATCATTTTTATGCAAGCGCCAGTAGATCTATGCAGTTTCGATGCATGTAAGTCGAGGCATACACCTGACAAGAGTAAGAATAAGATGTTTACTCTTAATCATGCATCTATTTATGTTATATTCGCTTTGAAGGATACAGAATATAATAATGTGCATGTTCAGTACTTATGAATACACAATATGTCTTGTCGTTTTTAAAGTGGATGTCAAATATGTTTAACCTTCCGTTTGTAGTGGATTCGTTACTATATTAAAATATTAATCATTTTATTGAAGGAATGTTGCATGCAGTGTGCCTGAAATACGTTGTTGCTGTGTGAATATCAGATACATCTGGCATACGAAATAGTTTTAACAACTAAATATAATGTGTTCTCTCTTGGTTTAGTGTCAACAATTTTAGAAGAGAAGGTTTGAATACCTAGCGCGTGTTCTGATATTCTATGCAAAAGGGTGTAGAAGTAAGATCGCTAAAACAACAATATGAAATTAAACGATTTTGTTTTATCTATAACTATTAACAAAACGTCGTCAATGACAGCCTCAATCTCTCAATTTTGTTAATTTGTGTATGTTTATAAGGCTAATTTGTGCTAAACTTAATGTGTCTGGATTAGCGTAAAGGGTTGTTGATTTGGAAGCAGATCAGCAAATCAGTGGAAGGTGCATAGGAACCCCAGCACCTACATATAACATCACGCAGGTAAATAATGGTTCAACATTCAGTTTTATCTATTTGATCTGTGTTTTGATATTATGTTTTGATATTATAACGTTTCTTGACTGTAAGCACTGTACGTGAAATACACTTTATTTATTACCATATATATATATATATATATATATACGTGAAATACACTTCATTTATTACTATATATATATGGTAATAAATAAAGTATATTTCACGTACAGTGCTGTACAGTCAAGAAACGTTATAATATCAAAACATAATATCAAAACACAGATCAAACAGATAAAACTGAAAATTTAACTATTATTTACCTGCGTTACGTTATATGTAGGTACAGTGTGTATTGTGTGCCATACTTTATTAAAATAGTTTATAATTCGACGCCATTTTCCATAGTGAAATAAAGTGTTTATAATTTATTTTAATTACTTATCCTATCTGCACTTCAACTTGTTTAATTTACATAGCAGCTGAACAGAGCATATCATACAACAAGAAACATATCGGTGGTGTGGTACAGATTAACTGTTGTTCAATACTTATTGTATTTGCATATAGCATACTGAACAACCGTTTAGACAGGATCTTTACACGACGAGTAGCCAGAAACAAAGACAACGCCTATTGTGTCAGATGAATATAGATGAATACACATTTGTTTTGCCTGGTTGTTATTTTTATTTTCTTAAGTGAGAAAAATACTTCTAGCAATATTTTCAGAACTATTCAATATCTTAAAAACTTCACTTTGATATTCTTTCCTATTCATCTTTTATGCTAGGGATATTAAAGACCAAATTTGTGTTAAACCTCAATAAATTCCGAAACTGAAACCGGTCCACCAAACATAAAAGACTACCACGACTGTTTAGGTTATATCTAAGCAAATTGTACATCTTGAGCCGTTCGTGGGGCTTAATAGAAAACACTAAAGAACATGACGATCTCATTAAAACGATCGTTTCATTCGCAGCAGCAAGGAACGCTCCTTGCGGATTGTCAGGCAGACGACTTTGAGCGAGTTCCACAATGGCGCCGCGTCGAATAGCCGTGAACGGTCTCAAAGCGAACGGCTCGATAACGACTCGCCAATTAATTGTGTCCAATTTAACTACGAACTAAATTATTGTCGACGCGTGCCTGACATTATTCGCCGCCGATATCTGCGCGCGCGTAATCGTCGAATTAATTCGCGCCCATAAAATGTCTGTCGTCTGTTACTTTGGCGGGCTCTGGCTGTGCGGCGCGCTATGGCAGGCAGGGGGCTATCGAGCGCTCTGGCTTTGTTCACGTGGGAGCGTCCGCACGGTACTGGCCGGACCAGATGCGTTGATGAGGCGATATGGACGGACAGGCGAGTGAACGTTTACAAATTAGCATTTATCCTAGCGGGAACAACACGGAGGTGCCGCTGGTCGTCAATACTGGCCCGGTGGCCCCCGCAGCGTTGACATGCACCGCATACAGTTAATTTGCCGCCGAATTGTTTATTGTAGCGCCGTATGTGCCGAGTGGGAATTGTCTCGAATGTTGTTGCACCATTTATCAGCGCGGTCGGCCGAAACAGAAGCGCAATAACCCGGCACAGTGGCGCAAGAATCAGCTGCCGCCAGTCATCGTTAACTTTGAAGTCGTTCGTGCGCTTTTATTGCCGTGCTCGTTTCACTGAGTGGTGGAATCTGTTTAGCGTCTGCGGTCAGGCGCGCGGGCGTGAACACGGCCTTGACAGCGACGAAGTTTGCTCCATGTCGCTACAAACCGTCACTGTGTACACCTGTCTTATGAGTTCCGTTATAGAGCGACCTTGTTTTCGATCTGGAGTCATCTGGCGACATCGACTCCCGCCAGCTTAAATAAAGGGGATACGTCTTGTTCTTGGTTGTAATCATCGGGGTTTTTCCAAATCGTGTTTTTTCCGGTTTCCGACAGATGATCACAAGTTGAAGCAGCGGGAAAAACTGCCGTTAAGAATGTTCGTGGTAATCGTGCACCTTAATGGAATTGTTATCACAATTTGACAAGCCATGATGGCAACTTTGCTGACAATAACATCTATGCATTCTTTCGTCCAGTATGACATGTCATTGAATTAATGCACACGTTTTGGTGATTGTATGCATTTAGGGAACTTTTCAGAGATAAGTGGTTACCGAACTGTTTTGAAATAGCATCTTACAACATTTTAACAATCGCGGTTTTTATGACAAAGGATAATCCGTTGTATCTAGTTTTAACTCCCATTTCTTACATAATTGTTAATCATGTTATATTTAATATTTTAATATGTACTGGTTCTTGTTACACTAACACAAATTATTATCTATTTCATTTAGACAAAAACAAATTCTGGATTAAAAAAATGTCAGTTAATGACCGCCGTCGACTGCTGCCTGGCTCTTTCTCTGCAATTTTTATTTCCCTTATGTATATAATTCATATGAAGTGACGACGCCATAACACAATTTAAAAAAACTACAATAAACCAATAAACTAAACGTCAACAACTATTTCCTGGCTTCCGCAATGCTAAAATCAGTGGGCAATAACTGTGCTTGTCGCCAGTCGGCTCCACTCACGCGGAATCTCGTCATATATCGTGACACACTTACAGGACCTACAGTAGTTGTGGTAGTACGGTGAACCGGTTGTACATTACCCCTGGTATAACCATGATGTAACGCTACACGTGTACAGAATTCGCTGAATCAAGTAGATTTCATCCCATTATGAAAACATATCGTTAATAAACGAGGAGCCGAGTCAACAGGTCAACAATTCAAGAGTACCCTCAACAAATTTACGCTTTTCACAAATATTGTTTGGTCGAGCGATGCTTACGTAACGTTTGATTTAATTAATAAAAATTTGTTCATTTTATTAAAACAAATCCGTGAGAGAAGAAAACTGTGTACCGACGAGAAAGGTAAATAATGGAAACAGTCAACAATATATATATATATACATACGCATTTGCGGAATGAATTGTAGTCAATGGTAAGATTGTTCATCACAGGAAAAATAATTGTAAACGTATGTTAAGTGTTTAGTGAATGTTGAAGGTACGGTCAATGAGAAGGTACAGCGGCTTTCTGTAAGAGCCTTGTTGATACTTCGAATATACCACATTCTTTAGATCTGCCCTGATCCAGATGCTTACACCATGATAGCTGTTTCAACTGCAGAACCAACAACAACGACAATAGCAACAACAACAACATAATACCAATGGTCACTGCCACCACAACTACCACAACCACCACAACCACCACAACTACAACAACTACTAAAATGACAATAGCAACAACAACAAAATAATACCAATGGTCACTGCCACCACAACTACCACAACCACCATAACCACCACAACCACAACAACTACTAAAATGACAATAGCAACAACAACAAAAATAATAAAAATGACCACCGCCGTCACCGCAACCACAATAGCAACAACTACAACCACTACAAAAACGACAATAGCAACAACAACAAAATAATACCAATGGTCACTACCACCACAACCACCACAACCACCACAACCAACACAACCACCATAACCACCATAACCACCACAACCACCACAACCACCACAACCACCACAACAACAGCAACAACAGCAACAATAACCACCACAAGCACAAGGACCTCCATCATCATCATTACCACCACCAACAATGATAATAGTGGCAATACAGTAATAATAACAATCACCATCATCATAAAAACAACAATCGTCAATAACACAACAACAACAACAACAACAACAACAACAACAACGCAAGCAGAGTTGATATATAAATCAACATTTAATGACTACCTCTCTCTGGTGCTTGCACGGTTAGTGTCGTCGACACGGTCTACCGTCGACACCGTCCCAGTTGCCAGTCCCTTTCCCTGTCGTCAACAGCAAACATGTTATCAAGTTGCCACAACGGTTCATGAAGTCGCAACACGACACCATTATTGGGTGCATTGTGTTGACAAGGTTTCACAAACACCGGGACCCGGCGTTTTATTGCGCAACTGAAATACTGTTGTAAGAATCGAAGTTTATTTTGTTAGTGAATACTGCGATAGGAACTGGCTGTGTTAACTAGACGCGCTAATAAATGTGTCTAATTGACGCTGCTGATGTTCTCATGTATTGTTTATTTGATAGAAACATTGCGTGCTACCCGGGTTCATCGTGGGGCAGTATTCTAACCATGTTAACAACGTACCGTTGACTCTTAAATTTCCCTAACCCATCGTGGATCAGGCTCACTTTTCTTTTACATTTTCTGTGTGTGAGTAATTTGCGTGATGTGCGCAAGCCTATAAAACAAGCGTGTGCAGTATTAAGTGTACGATTTTTTAATACACAAAATTATTTACTTCGGTCGTTATGTCATGTTAACTTGCAAGTTATGCTATATAGTAGCGTAAAGCCAGAACCTTTTAACGTCGTATTTTGACCGGATCCGGTCACAAAAATAGGATTTCCGATGATATCGTAAAAATTTAACCAAAAAATTGCAAAAACAAGTTATAGTATGTCGTAATGGGTACCATGCTTTTGGCGAAGTGAGTCTGAAACAAGAGAACAATAATGGGATTGAAGATGTTGCTTTAGATCAAGGTTGTCTGTTCCAATCGACTATAGGTGGTAATTATTAGTAGGAAGTTCATTTACTCAGTTGTGCCTGGTCCCAATTTGGGTAGAAACGTGGGAACGAACCAATTTTAAAACAAACAGTATACGAGTCAATGAAGGCTCTTTACAAATCGAATGTTTTGTTTACATTTTGAATATTTCGAGCGCGCAAAATTCAAATTGCGAACACTGTTTTGTGCTTATTAAATGCAAATTAGCAGGCGTAAAAGGGCATAAGTTCAACATATTTAATGTAATATTGGGAATGTTATATTTTAAAAGGAACAGACAACTTCGAATGTAGGACACGAAGTCACTTGGAAAATGTAACGGTTTATTTTTAGAATACATATTGATGTACTAACTACAGTGGGAAGGAACACTCGTATCAAGATAATATCATTAAGACCACACAACAACATTTTTATAACTTTGATGACAAGTAACTAATAAACCGAAGAATTGTAAAAATCAAATGTTTTGGAGTTTTTTATCGGAATATTTTTCTTAATCAAGCATCAAGCTTTGTTGTGCTCAATTGTTAATGGAAATGTGAAACTCTACGGTAGAGTTTCTTTAGCATATTCGTCATAATCATAAAATATTGTGCTGAAGTATCAGAAAAATACAAGACTGCTTTAATACACACGCTTCAAATAAACTAATGTTGTGACTTTATTTCCTGTAAATTTGCCCTAGAAAAAACTGTAAGTTTATTTCCGTGACTATTATTTGCCTTTATTTCCACCGACCAATTTAACCACCTGATTTTTCGATTGCTGCTAAAACGTTTTCAGGAACCAAGTCGCAACGGTGCAATGGTCATTGGAATGGTCCATCTATATACGTTATCCGACACCACTGTCTTGTGCTTTTCCACCTTGTGTTGTATCTTCGGGAGTTATATCGGTTTATCTACACCAGTTTGTTTCTACAGCCAAAATTACATGGTAACCCTAGTTGTTCTACTCCTGTTTGCAATGATACTACATTTGCTGAACACGACTCCAGTGCTTTATAAGTTATTAACAATGATTCAATAATAGTATGTCTTCGTCTTGATACGTATTTTTTGTTGATACATACCATTTTTCGTAGATTTTTGTTGAGGAAATTTATCAAAAATGAGTAGACCAGCAGACTAAATGTAACAGAATCGACGAAATGGTGACAGACTAACAATGACTGAGGAATATATTATGCAATCGTATTCGTGGTGTCGTTGACATAGCTCACTGGTCGCGTATATAGAAAGTGACTGGGAATTGCGGTTAGCCGCGACAGACTAATGCGCCATCTGACGGTGCATTCCCTGCCGACAGATCAAACGAGAGTCGTAACTTGCAATGGGGTCGAATGGCGAACTACAGGACGCGGGCAGGGTTTCGTGAACGACACGTGAAACTTGAGAGCGGCCTACGGCGCACAGCTGTCTCAACAAGCGGCAACAGTTTCACAGTGGCGATGAAATGTCATGCTTCGGTTTCCGCCCTCGATGCGACACCTGGTCCCGGGCGCAAACAGACGAGTCGCGGTCGGCCACTGACGGATGGACACGCGTGTCACCTAGACGGACGTTGTCATCGTCAGGGTGTATGTACATGCGCCAGGAAGGGTTTACCAAGAGTGAGAGAGAGAGAGAGAGAGAGAGAGAGAGTCGGAGAAAAAAGTTCTAAGGTAGTAGTCGGTGCCGACAAGACGTGAGGGTCTGTGACGGTGTTGGTGGTCGGTGTGACCGTACTTGTACTCTACAGTCCGCCTTGCGGTAACAGCGAGCGACCCTTTGAACACTCCAGCACGCTTGTATCAACAGATCCGCGCGAAAACCCAAACAAACTCGTCTCCGGTAACGCCAATCAATTTGTTTTGTTTACGTCGCGAGTAAACAAGGATCTGTTAATTCGATTGCCCGCCGCTTGCCTCCCGCGGCCGCAGCCCATGCGCGGTTGTGTGTAGACCCCGCACCCGTCAAAATGACGCGGGTCGTCTGCGCCGCTCCCCGGCAGCGAGAACAAGTCCGCCACATTAAAGACGCGAGCGCGGCGCGGTGTGGGTTACGAGATCGTCATGGGAAATACCTCAACCCCGACAAGACCTGTATAATGGATCGCACAGATTGTAATAACATGGGAGTCGAGTTTCGGGGCTAGACCCACCGATATGCCTGCGTTCGCCGGGTCCCGCCACCATTTAATACCCCCTCGGACCCATAGGGGTAGCGGGCTGCACCCCCGAGGCACACAGCGGACCGGTCGTGACATGTCCCAGCAGTTAGCGAGTCACAAAAACGAGCGTAGGTTTAGAGGCAATATTGCGAGTCATTTAGTCTACATTAAAGCGCGCCTTTTTCGAAGCAAAAACAAGGATGAAAAAAAATTGTTTGGTAACAAACTGCCGAGTTTCAGCAGCTGCTTTTGCTTGGAAACCATCGTTCTTCGATTAAATGTGTATCATGTTGCTAACACATATAATAATATTTTGTTCACGGATTACATACATACATGTAAGCATGCATGTACGCACGAGTACGTGCGTACGTTGGACGCGAACTTCACTTTCTGTCCGACCTTCGTCATTTTCACCATACAACGAGTATCTGCGAGCGCGTTATCGTGTTTATGTAACGATGCAGTAACATTTGGTAACTTGGTAAATATTTCTATCTCGACTGTCAACTACTAAGGCAGGGGACGGGCATTTTTGCTAGTAATTAAAGTGGACATTAATCTTATGTACGTTTAGGCTAATTATAACCATTCGCTTACATACCCAATGGCCATATTAACTAATTCGTTTGTTTATACCAAGAATATATGTATATAGGCCTACTAATATTAAATGCATAATACCAATACTTATATAACAACAATTTTTAATATTACAATAGACCTACGAACTCTAGGCGCTGGCGCAATTTGGATCATTGTGGTATGAACCTGTATACGTGTGCGCGTGTTCTATATTAAACTGAAATACAAAATTAGAATTATTGTGACATAAATACAACTAGGCTTATTACTTTTAATAATTGTAATGGTAATACTTTATTTACTATAGCCTCTACACGAATAATAACCCCCGCGGTGACATATCTTATAAGATAATATTAATAGTATTAACAAAAACTACATGTATGTCATCACAATAAAAATATCGAAACGTGCTACATATATATATATATATATCGGACAGATCCTTCGCGCAGTTGTAAATGAATAAGCGTGTTATTCTGTTGCCGACCTCCGTTGAACCAGCCTCCTTGGTTGCTCGTATATTCATGTAGAGTCGGAGACGACGGGCGGAATCAAGAAGTCAGCTGCCGAGAAAGAAGACGCATCGTGTGGCAGTTCCCATTCGCTCCAGTGCGTCTCATTACACCAAGAGGTGGTGGCCCGTTTACCCGTCATTGCCCTCGCTTCAAAGCCCAATTTATTCGCCACTTCCATTAATTACCCGTGTCTATAAAACCCGCGCCGTTTGCGTGTTGATAAAGAACGCATTACGGTGCTTTCGTGGCGCAGGTGTTAGCGGACTTGTAATCCGCCAGCGGGTTTTGTGTGGCGCGCGCGTAAGCTGGCTTCAAAGCAAACAGAGCCGCACCGCCCTGCACAGAACTTGGCTTACGGTTGCCGGGAGATTTCGCTGAGAGTTAGCCGATTCATTAACGGAACATACGGATAAAGAAAGAGTGGAACCGTAGCGAGAGTCGGCCGAGTGTTTGTCGAGAGGCGGGGATTAAACAGCGAGAATTGAAGAGCGGCTACTCGGTTTTGATTTTGTACATGTTTGAGTGAACTAATTAAGTCGAACGAATGTACAAAAGGCACTTGTCTACCGTCGGCGATAGATGTTTAATTAGTTGTAAGTAGTTCAAACGGAAGCGTGTCTGTACAGAAATACTCTGTGTCCTAATACGTCCGCGATGGACAGGTATTCGGACAACGGTCAGCGGCTAGAGACGGCCATTGGTCTGAGGATACAATCAGCTATTGAATTAAAGATACTGTAATTATCGTATATTTCACTAAATAAGACTGCTTAGTGTTTGGAGTTGTATAAAAGACAGAAACTGAAAGAACGACGGATTACACTAATAACTATCTATTATATGCAGGGTTTTATTAATCACATCAATCGTATTAGCACACCTTAGTTATACCTATATTTAACTTGATACATAATAGAGATTACATGAATTTGTCCAAAAGTTAATTTAATTAAGTTAATACAAACGTAGTATGCCCTACATTGCATAGTAATACAAACAACACCATTAACACAAGACATATACTACATGGTCAGTGTTCAGCGGTATATATATATTATATTATATTGTATTGTATTGTATTGTATTGTATTGTATTGCATTGCATTGCATTGCATTATATATATATATACCTATATATATATATGTATATATATATTATATATATATATATATATATATATAAATCGCGTATGTCAGATGTTATAAGTTTACTTATGATGCGCGTAGAAAATAATGTTGTTATTTCTGACTAAATACAAAAATATGGGTTTGCAAAGGTATCGAATTTGTTTTTGTGGGATCATTAAATATATGGCAAGTGCAAACTTAAAAAATGTGTTTCGCGGGTATCGCATATATTTTATCATAATTAGGTATCTGTAAAATAGCTAATAACATATTTATGTTAACTCTATCGCTTTCCTGAGAATACTTCACATCAAATTTAACCATAACACAATTAATATAACATGTTCTTAACAGTCCCATCAGCATACATAGAATAGCTGGTTAAATAAATATTTACTTTAACGGTAAGTGATAGGTGTACTAGCTATGATGCCACAACAATGAAATTTTTTAATAATGATTTTTTTATTAAGTCTTAACTGGAGATAGCAAGCACTGATGAAGAAACGACGAGAAATGGTGGATAATGGCGAGCATAAAAAAACAAATAGAGTACGCAGAAATACGCAAGGCCATCAAAAAGAAAGCGAAGTAGGATACCAGGACGTACAAACAAGTACTGTGTATATTGGTTATAGGATGTTTACGGCAGCACTCAAAAGCATATTCCGAAGACTAACCTGGGAAATCAGAGGCTTGAGGATAGACGGAGAATATCTCAGTCATCTTCGCTTTGCCGACGACATACTCATATTCGCCACTACACCGTAAGAACTACAAAAAAATGCTGCATGAGCTAGCTGATGAAAGTGAAAAACAATGTCTGAAGATGAACATTTCGAAGACAAAATTATACTAGAAAATGGCACACCAATATATACAACACCACGCAGATAGAGAACGTTGAAAGCTATATCTATCTGGGACAGCGATACAGTATCAGAGACAAAAACCAAGACAGGGAGATTCAAAGAAAAATCACCACCGGCTGAACAGCATTCGCCAAACAAACCGCGACATCTTCAAGGGTAACTTTTTAACCTGCTTGAAGAGACACGTCTTCATGCATACTTCCAGCGATGACATACGGCGCGGAAACATGGGCACTCACCATCCAGGCAAACAACAAGCTAGCAAATAATGGAAAGATGTATGTTAAACATCACATATCGGGAGAGAAAAACAAACATCAGGGTAAGAGAGAAGACAAAGGTGATAGATGTGCTAGAACAAATCAGAGAACAGAAGTGGACCTGGGCAGGGCACATCAGCAGACTACGAAATAACCGATGGACACCGCGTAGCACAACCTGGAGACCTTACAAAGTGAAACGATTTAGAGGAAGACCAGCGAGACGATGGAGAGACGAACTAGACGAGTGCTGGAAGGGCACCATCTGGCAGAGGATAGCGCAACACATACATATATGGAGACGACACGAGGCCTTTGCCTAACCACGGGACACTACGGCTGCACATTGATGATAATGATGATGATGAAGTATTGGCACAACAGTTACAAAAAGCGTATGCGTTTCGCCTGGTATCGCGTTTTGCGTTGATCTATTTCTTGTAAAAGAGTTCGTACAAGTGCATGTAATCGTGTAATTAACCTATAATTAACAATTTAATGATAATAATATGCTATCCATATAATTTTGCTACAAACATTAAGAATTTAACGCAATTAGCGCGTATAGTAGAACAACATTTATTGTTAAAATATATCATAATTACCCAGAAAGGCAATGTTGTCGTTGGCTAGAATGCCATACACGCTGCCAACAAAGGTTGGTGATGTTACTTGCCATAACATGTCCTATTCTTTATATCCTGCATTCCCTATTTGAAAGAGCCAACTTTAACAAGGCAAGCATTTCTCCGCCAAGTGTCCTTGACCTTCTCTACGTACCACATGGTAATACATTCTCTACGTACCACATGACAATACCTTCTCTACGTAACACATGGTGATACCTTCTCTACGTATCACATGGTGATACCTTCTCTACGCACCACATGGTGATACCTTCTCTACGCACCACATGGTGATACCTTCTCTACGCACCACATGGTGATACCTTCTCTACGCACCACATGGTAATACATTCTCTACGTACCACATGGTAATACCTTCTCTACGCACCACATGGTAATACCTTCTCTACGATACCTTCTCTACGCACCACATGGTGATACCTTCTCTACGCACCACATGGTGATACCTTCTCTACGCACCACATGGTGATACCTTCTCTACGCACCACATGGTGATACCTTCTCTACGCACCACATGGTAATACCTGGTCTCTACGCACCACCTGCACCACATGGTAATACCTTCTCTACGCACCACATGGTAATACCTTCTCTACGCACCACATGGTGATACCTTCTCTACGCACCACATAGTAATACTTTCTCTACGCACCACATGGTAATACCTTCTCTACGCACCACATGGTGATACCTTCTCTACGCACCACATGGTGATACCTTCTCTACGTACCACATGGTGATACCTTCTCTACGCACCACATGGTAATACCTTCTCTACGTACCACATGGTAATACCTTCTCTAAGCACCACATTGTAATACCTTATCTACGTACCACATGGTAATACCTTCTCTACGCACCACATGGTAATACCTTCTCTACACACCACATGGTGATGCCTTCTCTACGCACCACATGGTAATACCTTCTCTACGCACCACATGGTAATATCTTCTCTACGTATCACATGGCAATACATTCTCTAAGCACCACATGGTAATACCTTCTCTACGCACCACATGGTAATACCTTATCTACGTACTACATGGTAATACCTTCTCTACGTACCACATGGTAATACCTTATCTACGTACCACATGGTAATACCTTCTCTACGCACCACATAGTAATACCTTCTCTACGCACCACATGGTGATACCTTCTCTACGCACGACATGGTAATACCTTCTCCACGCACCACATAGTAATACCTTATCTACGCACCACATGGTGATACCTTCTCTACGCACCACATGGTAATACTTTTTCTACGTACCACATGGTAATACCTTTTCTACGTACCACATGGTAATACCTTCTCTACGCACCACATGGTAATACCTTATCTACGCTTCACATGATAATACCTTATTTATGCACCACATAGTAATACCTTCTCTACGTACCACATGGTAATACCTTCTCTACGCACCACATGGTAATACCTTCTCTACACACCACATGGTGATACCTTTTCTACGCACCACATGGTGATACCTTCTCTACGTACCACATGGTAGTACCTTCTCTACGTACCACATGGTAGTACCTTCTCTACGTACCACTTGTTACCATGCTTGAGAGCAATGTCAATGTATATAGACATCATCTATACACATCACATGTTGTGCGTATTTGATGGTCTTTCATATATATGTTGGGTGAACAGTGGCAGGATCATCAGTAATATCACTTTGTGTGACATCAGTGGTGGTTATGAGGCTGTGTTGTCAGTGAAGCTGACACAGCCACAATGAACCTTGAACATTATGTGTGTTGCTGTCCTGCCCGGACGTGTGTGCTGGAATGTCGTTGCCGTCGCAAAAATTCATACAAGCAAGATCTGTTTCGCGTGTACATTTGGCCTCAACTTGGGACCATAACGTGAGCGATCATGAGTCCGGTGAAGGGGGTGATGTGTAATGAATTGGTGATGCCACAGCAGGTTGACTGAGATGGAGGATGCACGGACAACCGTCAGCTTGTTCTCCTTTGTAACGACGTAGTTGTAGAAGGTTTCTTTGTCCCATATAAGACTCCTTTCTTCACTGCAGTTTCCGCTAATTATTTGTAGCACTGCCCACATCTTCGCACGGCCCTTCCGTTGCCCGCTTCCAGCCATTGCTTTGAATGTTCAAAAAGGTTCGCAACGTCGTCAGTGAATTTCTGTTAAAACAACTAATCGAGGAGCTTACCTCTAGAAGCTTCACGTTCTCGGTGTGCCTTCCATGCTATTGCAGGTCAGTTCTCATCATTGGTGAAAATTGGCTTTATTAACAATACAAAGCAGGAATACCTTGTTTGAGATATAATTGATAGCTTGCAAAACACACTTTTATAAATTTTGTTAGGTATTTTTATTTATTGAAATATACGTATGTGTTATACAACGCCGTGTACATAGTTTGTTATACAACGCCGTGTACATAGTTTGTTATACAACGCCGTGTACATAGTTTGTTATACAACGCCGTGTACATAGTTTGTTATACAACGCCGTGTACATAGTTTGTTATACAACGCCGTGTACATAGTTGTGCTAACACAGCCTTATTGTTCGTATTGTCCTACTCTCAGCCAACATACAAAACCTGCCACAAGACCTGTTATTTCAGCTCTCATAATTGTCATGATTAGTGGCACAAATGGTCAGTTTGACCACGCAGACGGTAGCTCCGTCTTGACCGCTCGTGTGTAGGCCTATAGCCCGCAGGGAATCGTCCATTTAGATATGTCAGACACGCGTTTGATTGCGATAAAAAAAGACGGTGGCTGATTAGAAGCGAGACTACGAGGGCTCGGGTAGATCGGGACAGCTGTGGGGTAGCCGAGTGTCCCTGTTTCCCTCGGGACTGTCCCACCCACCCTGCGCCTCATCATCACTGTTTGATGATATGATAATTAGCGCGACTGTGCACCCGCTAACTACCCCGTCTTGCAGATAACGAACTTTCATCAACACCCTTTAAACGTCTGCACAAATACCGCTGAGTAGCCATACAGCTGGTCCGAGTTAGCCCCGTGTACACCGTGAACATTCGTTAAGATAATATCAAATGTTTGAGATATACGTGTGTTGTGTATATAATGTCCCAATATTCCGTTAACATAGCGAATGAAATATGGTGCTTACATTGTCTATCGGTGTGTCTCTCTCTCGCTGTCTGTCTATCTGTCTCTCTCACTCACTCACCCACTCACCCACTCACCCACCCACCCACTCACCCACCCACCCACTCACCCACCCACCCACCCACTCACCCACTCACCCATTCACTCACTCACTCACTCATTCACTCATTCATTCATTCTCTCATTATGACATACATGACGAACACCCACAATAGCCATGAGTTGTAGATGTTAAGACGACGACGACCGTTGTCTGTTGGGCGTGCGACGTGTCGAGGGGTTGACGAGGGCGTCTCGGTGTGTTTATTGCACCCATCACGGCGGGCGCTCCAACGACCAGTGCATCTGTTACCGTCGTTTATTGACACCCCTTCTAAACAGCACACCACTTGTTGACAGCGTCGCCAGATAGCGAAGATGCTCCAATTAATAAAGTTGCTTTGAAGGTGGTAATTGTTTGGAAGCCGATGAAGATATCTGCTGTTGGCGAGTTGAACAAACAATCAGTTTCACGGGTTCCGTGTTGTAATGAGGTGACCGTATCGCGGCCTCGGGGCGCTCTAAGTCGATTACAACTTGGTCGAACCACTGGTCTTATTGGCGGCAGTCGGTGGGGCTCGGCAGGGGTCCAGCTATCTACCGACGGGGCTAAGTCTCCGTGAACATAGTGATCGATCCAGCAAAATCTGCACGATAAGGATAAGTTCTCAGATGGAATAGCAGTTTCCGGTGCGGCGAGCGAATACACGATACGTTCGTTTCAAGTGGACGCTTGCATGCGATCAGACAACCTTGGTAACACAATCACCGAGAAAGATAAAATAAATATTAATCAAACACCAAATCAGATACACAACACATTACAAACACCGGACATATGGGTGGAATTTCGTGAGATTCCACGTGTATTTAGACCATTTTAAATAGCAAGTTTGAAAATAAAGATACATTTTATTAGCAACACAACTCAGTTGGGTTCACAAATGACAGGCGTATAATGAAAGCCGGTAATTTCTAAGAAAGATAATAATGATTTCCTAGTGGAGTAAAGCGGGCGAAAACTATGGTAGTCTATCTTCTCTTTCACCCCGAGCGCCAGTCGATCGGAAGTGACGCGTCTCGAGGGGGCCGTGGGTGTCTGTAACGGGTAATTGCCGTAACATCGTTATTCGGGCCTACTGTGTAATTGTTGAATGTTCTGTTTTAATGTGCATCGATGATGTGATCAATTAAAAAGAATTACTGCTGAAAGGATGATGATAACACGTTTAAAAAAATTACAAATAAATGAAAATATTATACAATGCCAAGGTTATTGTGTCTTACGCTTGGGGACAATATTATACTATTAATTTTCCAATTAGAAGGAATCAGTGCTAAATGGGACCAAGATCATCCTATAATGTTAAACAAATTATTATTTGTTTATTTTAGGAACAGCACCCTCATCTTAAAAGCTATCATACTGTTTTCTGTATCGCGAGTGAACGCACAAGTAAAATTGCGAGGGTAGATTTAGATGCCAAGGATGCGTTGCGGTGATTCCTGAACGGCAGAAGACAATATAGTTCTTGCAACGTCGGCAGGGACCGTATTCTCGAACGACTTACGAATTTCTTAGCGCCATTTTTACATAAAAATGACATCAAAAGAGCGTAAGTTACGATTTTTCGCAAGTGCTATTCTCGAAACATTTACTATACGAACATTCGCAAATATGGCGTATATTTCATCGCAAAGTTACGCCAACGCAAGAGGTCGCGTAACTTTTGTGGTACTGTTTTCAAATGGATATTTCTCAGTTATTTGCTGTTACAACGTCGCAAAACATATTAGTAAATTGTGTGTGATTCAATGACACTGGTGTGTGTTTGTCAATTTTTATTGGCCGCTGAAATTGCATAAATACCCTCTTTGAAAGCGGCGCCGCGCCTACACTGCTAGCCAATGCAAAATTCCACAATAAAAAGTAAACAAGCGGGACCAGCAACAAACGGGACCGATTAGTAATTCACCGCAGTAATTTATAGATTGACTGCATGTTACACAATTACAATTTGTGTAGGCACGTTTAATTACACTTGAAACCACAATTTCTATTTCAGAAGACCACAGTATTGCAGACATTAATTCGATGGCATGAAAATGTATATATTAATGTAAAAAGGACACTATTTCTTTATATAAACATATTTCATTTATTATTTATCAAGGCCATGGGACACAGATTTTGCAAGATGTATTTAATGTTTCATATGTGCATTATGTTGTTCCACCACATCTACATACAAATTAATAGGTAAGTAAGCCTGGCTGCCACTTTCAGATATATATGCTGCTTGAGATACGCTAGATTAAGTGCATCAATATTATGACAACCCGTGATAGATTGCATCATTTATTCAAGCATTGACAATACCATCCAAAACAAATATGTAACTATTATAATGGAAATGGTAATTATGTATATAAACTATATATGTATATAAAATTAAATATATATACTGTGTATATATAGATACTAAGAAAATATGTTTTAATACACCTACTTTTGTGTCTACAAAATAACATAATACTTGTAAATATAATGTGTGAGTACACCTGTATTGTTGAAATAAGTTTGATCTTGAAACAGTGCATATAATTATACTAAACCTCAGATATAACAATAATATACACAAATGCCAACCTAGCAGTCATAGTTATGGAGAAATAAATTGTGTCTGTTTCTATTTTCTAGGTAGTCATAAATGGAAAATACTGTTGACTATGACAATTACGGGCTGATATAAAACATTACTGAACATTTTTGGCACATCCTATTTTCCAGGTGCCAATAATCCAATTTCTTTTCTCACCAAACCGACTTACCAACAGAAGACATAACATTTATCTTGACCTTGTAGTTGTTTTACAAAATGTAACAACTGAATCAGTATAAAGAAGATTGCTAACATACTGCTTTTACCAGTAGATCTTAGTATACCAGGTCATTGATTTATATATAGTCTCCAAAGCGATTGATCTGAATCATAGAAATCCTTTATACACTGTATCATTTATTGTTAAAAATTAATACCACTGTTAACAATTTATGCATAATTGATGTAATGTGAATGTATGGTGGTCTTCCTGGTGTTCATAGTATGTTCGAGTTTCAATGTATCCTTGAGATATTGCAAAGAGAAGAAATGTGCCACATCCACGCAGAGCATTGCAGAACATGATGTTAATACAATTAAATGTCATTGCAGCACCAATACACGGAGCAACTCAGGCTACGCATGATTCGTAGATTGTTTAGCCACTTTAGATTTTTCTTTTCTGCAGCTACATTGTCTTATTGGTGCTGCGTCATGTCCAGTTGTATCTTTTTACATCTTTTAATTTCAAGATGCAGCAGCCATTCCAGTCCATCAATTTTCTTTCTGAAAACATATTTGTAGCACATCATAAATATGTATAGTTATGTTTCATTTTTAAATACAACCGTATTAGACACACCATATTTACTGTGCTACTGGTGATACATAAAACATATATAATAAATGTAGACATATTATACATAGTTGTACTCTTTAGTGTCCATACAATACACGGGCAAAGTAGATACTACCCAGTATTTATAAAATGTTATAACATGTAAAAAAACTAGGCTGTTCCAGACAACAACACCACTGATAGAGAACACTATTGTGTATATTTCATCATAACCATAACCACATATTGTAACTTACCTTTCATTCCCACTGGTTTTCAGTCTTTGGGTGTGGTATCATGGTTATTTGGTAGATGATGTTGGATGTGCGCTATAAGTACAGAAAATGTCTTGTAGTTGTGTTGTAGCAATAGTGTGTATTGCATTGATTTTTTTATGTCATGCACTGGGTACATGGAATACTGTTCTTTGATCATCTTTATTCGTCACTACCTTAAACCTATACATATGCTAGGCACACACCAACCGACTAACGCCGACTTGCGTTGTCAGTCGGCGTAAAAAGCAGTCGGTGCTAAACGCCAATTAGTTCCGCCGACTAGCGCCGACTTCTGCCCGCACACACCAGCCAGAACACACCAACCGACTCGTGCCGACCGTCGGTGCTCGGCTTGATCCTTGTGAAAAAATCCACTATAAATACGCGTGTTTACTACGGAGTTAACAATGTGTTTCGATACACCTACAATAAATACATGAAACATTTATAAAAAAAATTAGGCCAAAACGGCTATCAGAAAAACGAAACTTGTTACATAGTAAGTCTGAGCTTCGCCGTCAGCCTTCACGACGATATGGCTGGAGCATTTAGCATATCCTCCAGCAAAGAAACGTATAGCGTCGAGCTATGTTTTATGACAGTAGCAGAACGTTATATTTAGCCGTTTCAGTTAACAGTTATGTTGAAGTGTAATCAGTCGCACCCAACGAATTCCTCAAAAACGTTTTCCACCGCTAGCGCCGCTTTGCGGCTTTTTAAGGCTTAATATATGCGCCAGTAGCGGCGCCACCAGAGGTAGCGTTTTTCTCAAAACAAAATGGCGATTAATGTCGGAAACGTGAAACAAACTTACAAAGTTAGGTGGAAATTAGGTTTATTTGTGGCGCCTGTTTTATGAACAAGCGAAAAAAAATGATGATGGTCAATGGCAATAGGATAACAAATAATCTATCACTTTCTGAAACGTTGGTTACCCGCCAGGTCAGTAAAATATGAAATTTAAAAAATTAAAAGCATATGGCCCGAAAGCAAATGGTTTTAAAATTCAAAAAAGACGCCGGGCATAGCCTTGACTTGTATCGAGGACTATCACATGATCGCGCTATGATTTCTTATTGGCCAAGTTACCGCTGACCGTCGTGTTATGACAAAAAACCTGCACACACCAGCCGACTCGTCATCGGATATGCGCCGACTTGTCACCGGATACCTCCTTATCTAACGCCGACTGCCGATTAACGCCGACCGCCGATTCAACATTTGAATCGGCGTTAGTTGGCGCTATAAGGCCGACCGTCGGGCTTAAATTCGGCACACATCAACCGACTGCTGTCGGCCGACGGTTTTTACGCCGACTAGTCGGTTGGTGTGTGCCGAAAATCGGCTGGTGTGTGCCTAGCATAACCCTATACATATTCGAATGTTGAATCGGCGGTCGGCGTTAATCGGCAGTCGGCGTTAGATAAGGAGGTATCCGGTGACAAGTCGGCGCACATCCGATGACGAGTCGGCTGGTGTGTGCAGGTTTTTTGTCATAACACGACGGTCGGCGGTAACTTGGCCAATAAGAAATCATAGCGCGATCATGTGATAGTCCTCGATACAAGTCAAGGTTAAGCCCGGCGTCTTTTTTGAGTTTTCTAACCATTTCGGGCCACATGCTTTCATTTTTTACTTTCATATTTTACTGACCTGGCGGGAAACCAACGTTTCAGAAAGTGATAGATTATTTGGTATCCTATTGCCATTGACCATCATCATTTTTTTTGCTTGTTCTTAAAACAGGCGCCACACATAAATCTAATTTCCACCTGACTTTGTAAGTTTGTTTCACGCTTCCGACAGGAGTCGCCATTTTGTTTTGTGAAAACGCTACCTCTGGTGGCGCCGCTACCGGGCGCATATATATTAAGCCTTAAAAATCCGCAAAGCGGCGCTAGCGATGGAAAACGTTTTTGAGGAATTCGTTGGGTGTGACTAATTACACTTCAACATAACTGTTAACTGAAACGGCTGAATATAACGTTCTGCGTACTGTTATAAAACGTAGCTCGACGCTATGCGTTTCTTTGCTGGAAGATATGCTAAATGCTCAAGCCATATCGTCGTGAAGGCTGACGGCGAAGCTCCGACTTACTATGTAACAAATTTCGTTTTTCTGATAGCCGTTTTGGCCTAATTTTTACAAATGTTTCATGTATTTATTGTAGGTGTATTGAAACACATTGTTAACTCCGTAGTAAACACGCGTATTTATAGTGGATTTTTTCCACAAGGATCAAGCCGAGCACCGATTGCTTTTTGTGCCGACTGGCAACCAACGGTTGGTGTGTGCCTAGCATTAGACACATCATCTAACATAGTCCATATTCAGGGGCGGATCCAGAGTGGGTAGTCTATGGGGGCACACATTTGAACAATAGTAGTGGGAGTGCATGTATAAATGTCAACAAGTTTTAATAGTAATTAGGCTTAATACGCCAATGTAGCACGTAATTAGTTAACAAATACACGCCCTAGGCCAATTATTAGGGGCCTGCTAAATGAATATTTAACATAACTGCACAGCCACAAGTCACTACTATGTTAAACTATCTACTCACTACATTACAAGTTATAACAAACCACAAATCCTGATCTGGAACTGGAAGACATATGCCTCCTTGGTCACGCCCCTTGTTTCCGGTTACGTCTTACGAAGTTACAACTTTGATGTTTGAGTTTCATTGACTTAGTCAAGTTAGTGACAGACTAGCGTCATGCCATGATCATGGAATGTGCGCTAGTAGAGCGATAGAAACACCGAGACCGAGTGATCAAACCAAGTCTCACCTTCATCGGCGCGTCGTCTGAATAGTAATCGACATCATACATATACGCAGGTTGTGTCTTCTAATTGTACTATGCAACAGTGTAATGAGAATACGTAGACAAAGCGTCAAATTCCCAATTCTGTAATGTAAACATTGACTGGCTTGGTTGGCCTTGGCGTTATCCCGTTAAATCTCCCCCTTGTTTGCGTTTTGTGCCTGTCATTTCCGTTCAAATGCTTCGCTGGCATTAAGCCCATTAATTATTACCTATGCATCAACATATCTCAATGGCAATGCTACATTATGTTTTGCATAGTAGCTATATTGATTAGTCACCATGTTCCCTTGAACAGTTGTGTACGTTATTCTTTTTCATGAACAGCCAGGAACACATGAGCAGCGTTAAAACGGTAAAACATAGCAAAACATCAGTGACCGTATCCGTTGCAACGCAAGCAAACCCTCGCGAGATTTTCGTACGCAAGTTCCAAATTTCTTAGCTGCGAAAATTCGTAAGCGTTTCGAGAATACCAACTTGCGAAATTTCGCAGCTAAGACATAATCCGCCATATTTGCGCAACTTCTTACGTACGAAATCTGTTTCTTCGAGAATACGGGCCCAGAAGACGAACTCAAGACGCATACTGATATCCTCATTGACGCGCGGGTCGACTCCTCAGACACGTTTATGTCACGAAGCCAGATGGCGGATTGGGGAAGAATACGTTGGGAGCAGGTGAATTACTTACGAGGGATGCGCCCTTTATGCGTTCTGTCCGCCCATCGTGACGTCTGTCGCCTCCACTCAAACTTCCGTCGCCTTGCACAGAAAGAGTCACGACACTGACTGGGCGGTGAGGCGTGAGGGAACGAGTTGACATTTGAGTGGGGTGACGACGAATGAAAGGTCTTAGCGCGAGATTCTCTTGTTGCGCGCGTTGTTGCGTGTTTTATTGTAGGCGTTTAGTGTGTCTGATCTCTAAGCTGGCCAGGCTGGCTGGGTGATTATAGACAACTAGACCCCGTATGGTGACTACAATTGCACGATGCATTTCTTCTATAGCTTTTTTCGTAAAATGGTTCGATGAATTTATTTATTTATTTATTTATTTGTGTTTTGTATGTTGCGAGTTTGTTAACTTTTTGATAACACATATAATTCAAGAATAACATAAAACGATGCTGAAAAATAGTAGATGTGCTACTATAGTTATAACAGTTTCCGCCAAACGTAAGACCAACATATTACTATATAATACGACAATAAGGACTTGCCTTTTCTCTTTCAATAAATGGGGGCAATTTTTACAATACATTCGCAAACAAATTCTACAACCATTACAACATTTTGAATGAGATAATCGGGTCAGTCTTTCTAAATTAAAATGAATAATTTAAACTAAACGGAATTTATAAACAAAAACTGCGACTACACTTGTATAGATGGTCTACGTTGACATCTATTAGATCATGCTTCTCATCCCAAATGTTCTCCACAAATGCAACGACGACGAGAGGAACATGATAAGTTGGAAGAATAATAGCTAATCAGAACCAGAGAAGTGATACGTTGTAGTATATGGTCATATTATGGTAATAATCATAATAATAATAACAATAATGTGGTTACAATACTAAGCAATTATTATAGCATTCATAATTCAACATGCATGGTCAAAACAAACGTGAAAATACACCACAGTCGTCGGAAACAGGGGAACCTGGATGACCAATATTCCGTTGGGGTTAGTATGCATGCTTATCCATTCCACCCTTATTGTTAGTTTGTTGACATCAACGTACACCATTCATAAACTTCCATATTCATAACACCTATGAGCCCCCTTCTCATTTAGACATCGAACTTGAAAAGCAGATGACCTCCGCGATGTTTACGTCAACCTGTTGTCTTTACGCTTAGCGCGCACGCTTAGCGAGCACGCATGGGCGATAATGAAACGACACGCCTCGTTCGGACGAGAACATTAACATGTAAATGACTACGAGACGGAGCGAAGGGGGCGGAACTCGTCATGTCGCGATACCACCTCCCAATCGACGACTCTTTGTCCGGCTCAAGTCACTCGGAAGACACGCATCTTCCGCATATTTCAAATCTTTTTACCCGTTTTATTCGAGTCGCCCTCCACGCTGCTAAATCCCGACTTCAAAGCACCGTTAAGTGCATTCTTGCGGCTCGCCCTTGGAAACATAGCAGGCGTGAGATCGTTCAAGCATGCTGAAGTACCAACGACAAGATTAACTCACCCACTCTCAGCGCTGCGGAACAACCCTCTAATTAAAGCCGGTTCGTGTCTTCTCGTATCATATAAACAATCATAATCAATCGGTTATTTGATGCTGTGTAATCACCAGTGATTACGATTGGGATACATCACTCACCAATGATAGCACCTATCAGTACTTTGTATTATTCAGGCACTACGTTGCAGCGATTTAAACCGAGGCTTTGTTTTGCTCAGCAGCCGTCTGGTTTCCGGCCTGTTCAAAGTACCATCACAAACGAAGCGTACGTGATGGGGCGCTGTAATGTTTTGAGCTTGCTGATTGAAATGTATCCCTATTAATGTTGTAAACATTTGGTGGCGAACGAAAATAATACACAATTGCCAGCTTATTATTATTATTATTTTGTCACTACAGTGTATGGTAGAAATAATAAAACAAAGAGTATTTCTCTAAATATCTACTATACATATGTTTTCAACTGCTAAGTAATTTGGTCGTTGATCGACAATTAAAGTAGTATATTATAGTATATATCTCACGATAACCGAGAAATAATGCAACAGTTTCATTACTTTCTAGATGAGACCGTTTGCATTAGAGCGATTCTTTTCCCTGATTCATCTACACATTTATCGGCTAATAATTTAATATTTACTTTCACTTTAATTTGCGGATACATGTGTAATAATTAGTTAAAACGATGTCGTGTGGTACCTATATTCGGCGGCATAAGCTAGGGGTGGTAATTGTGGTATTGACAGAAAGTTGGCTGGATTGGTTGTTTGAATGCAGGAATACAGCGACGGAGCTATGCGTGAAAGGGTTTTGCGATTAACCACCAGGCGTCTGCTATGATGACGTTGTGTTCATAACCGGTAAGTTTTATTTGAACATTTCACGGGCACTACATTCAAATTGTGAACACTCTTATGGAGTTATTAAACCCAATTTGACGGGCAGTATATCTTCAACACATGTAGTCTACTTTCTATTAGACATCGTCACCGCGAGAAGCGGTGACGGTGTCTAAGAGAACTATCGGACGGGGCAGCTTTGCAGTGACAGACTCACATATGGGCTCAGCACACTGTCAGTTTTCCCATTGGCGACCATGTTAATGTTTTGTGTGATTATAAGAAAACGTGACCTATAAAGTTTCATAAACTTCCCACCTGCTGTTATTATCATCTCATTGACATGCTGGTCGATTTTAGTCAAAATCTAATATCTCTAGCTCTTGCAAAATGCCTGTATGTATGACACCCGTCAATATTTACAAATGCATGCAGGCAGTAATCCGGCTAAAGTGTCAACTAGCCAAATTGTTGCCAGATACCCTTCCGCTTAGTAAAATCAGCTAAAAAGACACCATTTTACTATCAACAGCTGCTACAATCACATCTAGAAATCTGACTACTCAAATGCACCTATGTCAGAGCAAGTGAACATTGTAAAAAATCATTTCTCAAAAATATAATGCACTTTTTTTCGTCTGTAATCAAGCAGGAAGTTCAACAGTGTGCTGACCCCAAATAGACATGGTGATTTTGGAGAAAAATGTTGAAAACAACACACTTTATAGGCACCAATGTTACAAGCACTCTGCAATTTTAATTTTTGTAATCCCTCCAGGTGTTTGTGTTTTATGTACATTTCAAAGATGCCACCAAACTTGGCAAGGCACCAGAAAAATCAGCACTTCGCTGTTGGACAATTTGTAATCCAGCACAACGTTCTCAGGTGGCACTATGAACTCCTGATACAGTTTTCCAGAAAGTCCAATAAGTGTTTTATAAGAAAATTCAATACAGGCAGTTGTTACGTTACATTCAAATGTATATTTATTTTTTTATCTTGTGCCCTATTTACAAAGGTAAACATCAACAAAAAGTCACCTTAGGGTGTGAAATCCTCAAAGGCCAGACGTCTCAAGCAGTTCAATTACATAATATTACACAGCTTAATTAGCAGACATTCAGAAAACAATGCACCTTGCTTAATTGGCCAAAAGGTCCAGTCAGTAAACAGATCTGATAACAGGATCCGGCTATGGCCTACTCCAGCTAATCACTGTCCTCAGACTTCATTAGGGTCAATGACAACATATTCACTTGTGTTTAATTAGCTGAAGTAAACAAAAAACGATTGATGAATCACCCTGCTGCAATGTTATTGGTTCATTTGCTGCAATGTTATTGGTTCATTTTCATTCAGATTTTCAAATTGAGGCTTAACTACTGGCATACGCACCCCACCCCCCTTATAAGACATGTGTTCCGTCACTGTGATTTTGACTTGCAGACTGACGAAAAGTCTGTAATATCCAAAAACGGTTTGTCCCATTCAACTGTAGTTTTGCCATACACGTATTTTCAGTAATTGTTTCAAGATATTTGAAGTAAAACACATCCTCCGACATTGTGCAATGACTATAGCGTGCTTTCGTTGCCAGGCTCTCTACTTGGGCTCAGCACACTGTCAGTTTTCCCATTGGCGACCATGTTAATGTTTTGTGTGATTATAAGAAAACGTGACCTATAAAGTTTCATAAACTTCCCACCTGCTGTTATTATCATCTCATTGACATGCTGGTCGATTTTAATAAACATCTAATATCTCTAGCTCTTGCAAAATGCCTGTATGTATGACACCCGTCAATATTTACAAATGCATGCAGGCAGTAATCCGGCTAAAGTGTCAACTAGCCAAATTGCTGCCAGATACCCTTCCGCTTAGTAAAATCAGCTAAAAAGACACCATTTTACTTATCAACAGCTGCTACAATCACATCTAGAAATCTGACTACTCAAATGCACCTATGTCAGAGCAAGTGAACATTGTAAAAAATCATTTCTCAAAAATATAATGCACTTTTTTTCGTCTGTAATCAAGCAGGAAGTTCAACAGTGTGCTGACCCCATATGTGGAATAGCTTGCCAAAGTGTGTGCGATCGGTTGGAACATTGGCGGCTTTCCGGAAACAACTTAAAACCCATCTATTTCGCCTGTACTACATGCCTTGGTGCAAAAACTGCTTCCACATCTAAATGACACTGTTTTTAATTAATAGTATTGATTGGTTTTTAATCTCATTGTTTGAAATTTGATTTTTACACCCTAATTTATATATATATATATATATATATTAACTTTGCTTATTTATTTAATTAAGTTATATTTTAGCATTTAGTCAAAACGTCATTTTAATATGTGAAGCGCTTTGATTAGTATTTACTTACTTATAAGCGCTATATTAAAAAACGGAATTTTTATATTATTATTATAGTCTCTGATTATACTGAGCCGGGGTATATTTACAGCAATGGTAAACATTGTATATTTTATGTGTTTTGTGAGTCAGACTGAAGTGATGATAATGATTTTGAAATTTTAATTTATATTAGCACGGTTTGGATACATTTGTTGCACAGTTTTATCTTTCGTTATATCACATACACTCCAAATGAACCACTTCTAAACTATATAATTCACTAAACCAGACCCGTAGCGTGTTGACTGGGGTGCATTTTTTTCGCCGGCTCCCAAAAGTAACTCTAATAGCCAACCTTGACACCTCGCAAATGCACCCCGCAAATGCTCCCAAAAAACTCAAAATGCATCCTGTTGATATCTCGAGCGGAACTGTTTTCCCTGTAACGACACTGTTTTGCCTCGGCGGAGGGGGGTGTAACAGACCTGCCACCCACTCCATGGATCTGTAAGCACACACAAAAGGTAAATTTTTCACAGGCAGCTCCATGTTCTACTGCCGTAAAAGAACCGCCGGTTTCACATATTACTGGGATGAAGTATGAGTAAGTCGGAGCAACTGCTGAAAGTCGTCTGCTTCGACGAGGTTGCGATAACGCCGCCCCAGTAGGAGCAGTTAATAACGACCGTATTGCTTCCCCGTGGCTGTCATCGACCTTGACAACGCATCAATGAAACAAGATTTTAGCCGGGCGCTGGTATCGCCAATCTCGTCGCCGCGCAAAGACAAATCTAATTGAGGTGACGAGTTTATCAACGTGTTAGTGGAAGTTAAAGAAACTGCTTGTTTTCGCGCGATATCAATGGGCGAAACATCTAGTACGGGCGACGCCGATATAACGAACGGGTTTGTAAACAATGATTGCGCGCGCGAACGTCATACATCATTGATAAGACGACTTAATAGTCAGCAGTTCTAATTAGTTTTATCACGGTTGCTGTCAAAACACGGCAAAGCACTGGCGATAAAAATTTGGTATTCATTCGTATAGCCACAAATACGGATTTATAGGCAAGTGTTTTTTGCGAATTTCCTCTGGGTCGAATGTCCCAAAGGGGAGGGGGGTTCAATTGTAAAAAGGCGTAGCATCGAACTCTCGTTATAATGAATCCAAGTGCTAGGAGCAACTTTGAAGTTCCCGTTCTGTCTTCGCTGTGTTTTGGGATCTCTGTGGCTGAGCCAGGAGCACGGCGTGGCATATCAGCTCGCCTTGTTTGTCGACATAGTCGTCATTCCAGTCTTGTCTAGCATATACAGATAGTCAGATACTGATCCTATCTACGCCAACGTGTGAGGTAAAATGTCTGTCACACTCTGTGTGGTTGAATTGTATACGTATAGTAGATATACACGGTGAGGAAATACGTCTGGCCAATTTCTAGTTGAAGACTTTATTGTGTTGCAGAATGTCTTGTTAGCCTAAACTAGGGTTCGGCAAACGAGTGTAGGTGTCGGCTAATTTTTTTCCAGTTATCTCTTTGCGGGTCAACGCTCTTAATTAGGTAAGACACGAAATACATTTCTGTAGGCGCTCGTAAAGAGTGTCTATTGTACTGCCATGAACCACATCTAAACAACAGATAAATCACACCATTTAAACGTCATATAAAATAACATCTAAGCTATAAACTTTCCTCTTTTACTCAGTTCCTTAATGGGTAAATGGCTAGATACATCTTGCATTTCTTCACACGGACAAAACATGTGTATGAGCGTCACACAGGGCACTAAGTAAATATATGAATATTACTATCAGTTATACTTACATTTTGGTATGTATTATTATTATTTGATCAATAAACTTTCAAAATTCCTAACCAAATATGAAGCGCCTGTTGTTGAAAGCCATAATGGGCAAAGCAATGGTCCCATTAGTTCCCTAACTACCGCTGGACTTGTCTGAATCACCCTGATAATGCCCGATGTTAGTTTGTCCGACAGACCCAGACAGTGCCCGAAGGCAGCTTGTCCGACCAATACAGACAGTGCCCGAAGGCAGCTTGTCCGACCAATACAGACAGTGCCCAAAGATAGCTTGTTCGACCAATACATACAGTGCCAGACAGTAGCTTGTCCGACCAATACATACAGTGCCAGACAGTAGCTTGTCCGACCAATACAGACACTGCCTGATGGTAGATTATCCAACAAATACAGACAGTGCCCGACTGTAGCTTGTTCGACCAATACAGACATTGCCCAAAGGTAGCTTGTCCGATCGATCCAGGCAATGCCCGATGGTAAATTGTCAGACCAATACAGACAGTGCCCGACGGTAGCTTGTCTTGTCTGACCAATACAGACAGTGCAAGGGGGAAGCTTGTCCGACCAATACAGCAGTGCCCGACGGTAGCTTGTCCGACCAATACAGCAGTGCCCGACGGTAGACTGTTCGACCAATACAGACAGTGCCCGACGATAGCTTGTTCGACCAATACAGACAAATACAGACAGTGCCCTGCGGTAGCTTCTCCGACCAACCCAGACGGTGCCCGTCGGTTATAGAAGGCACGATAAGCCGACGTTAATCTCCCCACGCGCTGTTTAATTACATGTTTAAAACATTGCCGCAGGACGCCACACGGCGCGGCTTTGTCTTATCTTGCCAGCTAATTAATTAAACTGCATCTCGACTCAGCGATGATCCATCAGCATAAGCAGCTTGTGCTTTCCGTGGATCAGCGGCGCCCCTTCCCACACCCGAGGGGCCTCTCTCCGTCCGGGTAGACTCCGAGGGCCTCTTCGGTGGCCAGTGTATCCTTCAACGAGACGCTCCCTGCATGTAAACGGCGAGTGATGCCGATTTATTTATTACGATTGTGTCTTCCCCCGGTGAGATCATCAGATATAACTTGATCGGGTGATTTAATTAAAGTATCCAATCGATCACACTAACAGTGTACGCAACCACTGGCGAGAACTCGGCTTACTGTCGGGTGACAACGGTCTATGTGAACAGAACAATGAAGTCGCGCTAAGCATTCCATAATTCCGACGTATAACCCGTTCATTACCCTACAGGCCTACATGGGAAAATTAACGCCATCGGGATAGTGCATCATGTTTTGAGTTTGATGAGTATTTGCGAATTAAGTCAACGTAATATATATACTGTATATTGATATTATATATATACAGGTGTATGTATATATTGATATTATATATATATATATGCATATATATATATATATATATATTACATTACATTATATTATATTATATTATGTTATGTTATGTTATGTTATGTTATGTTATGTTATATTATATTATATTATATTATATTATATTATATTATATTATGTCTTGAATATACAATTATATATATTATATAAATATGGCATTTCATATTAATCTGAATCTCGCACAAGATTTGACGTGATCAAAACTTCATGAATATCGGTATTTACAGTATTTATCATCAACTTATAGGTCCTACTTTGATACGGTCTACGTTCACGGTTCCTACACAAACGTATTCAATCACGTGTTTTCACGAAGACACGTGTTACCTGTACTGGGCACAGACGTTCTGTCAATCTGCGACTACGAAATTATTATTTCACTCTGTAGGTATTATAAAAGAAGCTACACAAAAAGAAAGCACAAACAGTTGTAGGTCTGGCGTCTCGACCATATACATTATATGCGATACAAACTTATTAAATCAATAATAAAAACAAGCAAACGTGTTAGTTTTATGTTTTTTTTATCGGATATCTCGTTTATTCCGTTTATTCTGAACCTAAACCAAAGAGATCCACGTTGTGGTGTTTGCCGTAAAACATAAGTTTCACAGATGTGAACAACTAACAATAAACAAAATAACCACTGCTATTATAGTATGTGCTGTACTGTGTTCCACTGCTATTATAGTATGTGTTCTACTGTGTTCCACTGCTATTATAGTATGTGCTGTACTGTGTTCCACTGCTATTATAGTATGTGTTCTACTGTGTTCCACTGCTATTATAGTATGTGCTGTACTGTGTTCCACTGCTATTATAGTATGTGTTCTACTGTGTTCCACTGCTATTATAGTATGTGCTGTACTGTGTTCCACTGCTATTATAGTATGTGTTCTACTGTGTTCCACTGCTATTATAGTATGTGCTGTACTGTGTTCCACTGCTATTATAGTATGTGCTCTACTGTGTCCCACTGCTATTATAGTATGTGCTGTACTGTGTTCCACTGCTATTATAGTATGTGTTCTATTGTGTCCCACTGCTATTATAGTATGTGCTCTACTGTGTCCCACTGCTATTACAGTATGTGTTCTACTGTGTCCCACTGCTATTATAGTATGTGTTCTACTGTGTCCCACTGCTATTATAGTATGTGCTCTACTGTGTCCCACTGCTATTACAGTATGTGCTCTACTGCTATTATAGTATGTGCTGTACTGTGTTCCACTGCTATTATAGTATATGTTCTACTGTGTCCCACTGCTATTATAGTATGTGCTCTACTGTGTCCCACTGCTATTACAGTATGTGCTCTACTGCTATTATAGTATGTGCTGTACTGTGTTCCACTGCTATTATAGTATGTGCTCTACTGTGTCCCACTGCTATTACAGTATGTGCTCTACTGTGTCCCACTGCTATTACAGTATGTGCTCTACTGCTATTATAGTATGTGCTCTACTGTGTCCCACTGCTATTATAGTATGTGCTCTACTGTGTTCCACTGCTATTATAGTATGTGCTCTGCTGTGTTCCACTGCTATTACAGTATGTGCTCTACTGTGTCCCACTGCTATTATAGTATGTGCTCTACTGTGTTCCACTGCTATTATAGTATGTGCTCTACTGTGTTCCACTGCTATTACAGTATGTGCTCTACTGTGTCCCATTGCTATTATAATATGTGCTGTACTGTGTTCCACTGCTATTGGTTCTACATGTTGTAAAGCGCCACGAACAATTTATAATTGGATCTGGCGCTATATTAAATAAAATATATTATTATTATTATAGTATGTACTCTACTGTGTTCCACTGCTATTACAGTATGTGCTCTACTGTGTTCCACTGCTTTTACAGTATGTGCTCTACTGTGTCCCACTGCTATTATAGTATGTGCTGTACTGTGTTCCACTGCTATTTTAGTATGTGCTCTACTGTGTTCCACTGCTATTACAGTATGTGCTCTACTGTGTCCCACTGCTATTATAGTATGTGCTGTACTGTGTTCCACTGCTATTATAGTATGTGCTCTGCTGTGTTCCACTGCTATTACAGTATGTGCTCTACTGTGTCCCACTGCTATTATAGTATGTGCTCTACTGTGTTCCACTGCTATTATAGTATGTGCTCTACTGTGTTCCACTGCTATTATAGTATGTGCTCTACTGTGTCCCACTGCTATTATAATATGTGCTGTACTGTGTTCCACTGCTATTGGTTCTACATGTTGTAAAGCGCCACGAACAATTTATAATTGGATCTGGCGCTATATTAAATAAAATATATTATTATTATTATAGTATGTACTCTACTGTGTTCCACTGCTATTACAGTATGTGCTCTACTGTGTTCCACTGCTATTACAGTATGTGCTCTACTGTGTCCCACTGCTATTATAGTATGTGCTGTACTGTGTTCCACTGCTATTATAGTATGTGCTCTACTGTGTTCCACTGCTATTACAATATGTGCTCTACTGTGTTCCACTGCGATTATAATATGTGCTCTACTGTGTTCCACTGCTATTATAGTATGTGCTCTACTGTGTTCCACTGCTATTATAGTATGTGCTCTACTGTGTTCCACTGCTATTATAGTATGTGCTCTACTGTGTTCCACTGCTACTATAGTGTGTGCTCTACTGTGTTCCACTGCTATTATAGTATGTGCTGTACTGTGTTCCACTGCTATTATAGTATGTGCTCTACTGTGTTCCACTGCTATTATAGTATGTGCTCTACTGTGTTCCACTGCTACTATAGTGTGTGCTCTACTGTGTTCCACTGCTATTATAGTATGTGCTCTACTGTGTTCCACTGCTATTATAGTATGTGCTCTACTGTGTTCCACTGCTACTATAGTGTGTGCTCTACTGTGTTCCACTGCTATTATAGTATGTGCTCTACTGTGTTCCACTGCTATTATAGTATGTGCTCTACTGTGTTCCACTGCTATTATAGTATGTGCTCTACTGTGTTCCACTGCTACTATAGTGTGTGCTCTACTGTGTTCCACTGCTATTATAGTATGTGCTCTACTGTGTTCCACTGCTATTATAGTATGTGCTCTACTGTGTTCCACTGCTACTATAGTGTGTGCTCTACTGTGTTCCACTGCTATTATAGTATGTGCTCTACTGTGTTCCACTGCTATTATAGTATGTGCTCTACTGTGTTCCACTGCTATTATAGTATGTGCTCTACTGTGTTCCACTGCTACTATAGTGTGTGCTCTACTGTGTTCCACTGCTATTATAGTATGTGCTCTACTGTGTTCCACTGCTACTATAGTGTGTGCTCTACTGTGTTCCACTGCTATTATAGTATGTGCTCTACTGTGTTCCACTGCTATTATAGTATGTGATTATACTCTCTACTGTGTTCCACTGCTATTATAGTATGTGCTCTACTGTGTTCCACTGCTACTATAGTATGTGCTCTACTGTGTTCCACTGCTACTATAGTATGTGCTCTACTGTGTTCCACTGCTATTATAGTATGTGCTCTACTGTGTTCCACTGCTATTATAGTATGTGTTCTACTGTGTTCCACTGCTATTATAGTATGTGCTCTACTGTGTTCTTATTGAGTCAAAGCGACGTGACGATTGCTTTGCTGCATTCGAAACGCACTAAGAAGCCACAGATACGTGCACATATGCAATGTTTGAAGTATATAAGAATTGTTTATCTACCGTGGGTAAGTTCTCCTACAATGTGACGTCAGCAATTGTGTAGGCGCTATGAGAAATGCGTTTAACAACATTTTGACCGACATACTATTATTATCACACAATGCTCATAGTGTATTTCATATATCAGTGGAACGTTTTCTGGTCAATTACCCGCAACCAGCCAGGGTGGTCATTATTAGCAGGAAGTTCGTTTAAAGCTGCTTCCTTGGTTTGGCCCTTCGCGAATCCGGTTGTTTAATAACGAATTTTATTTAAATTGTTCCCATGTAGCTCGACGGCGTAGTAATTGGTTTTGTTGCTCCAATCCGTTCCTCTCCTCCCATCGTCCGCCGTCTCAGCCCTCGCCGCACCTGCGGCCGGGAATCATGCACACGACCACCCGGTGCTATCTGCCAATTCGGATCTGCGTTTGATGTCGATAATAAAACAAATTTGACCTGATCAATTACTGGACACCACCGCGTTTAACTGTGGTCCGGTTGTCCGCGGTATGTTAACGACGGCGGTCAGTGTCTAGATAGATGACCAGTTGAGTTGTGTCACACATAATCCCTCGTTGAACTGCGCGATACGATCAAAGACAGTCGGACATTTGTCCAAATATTTGGTTTTAGCCGAGTGAAAGCCAAAATGCGGACGATAACATAGTCTGCCCGGGTTGGAGGCTCGGGGGTGATTACCACGGCGGCTGGCGTCCCAACAACGCCCAAGGGGCTAGTCTGCCTCATGCGCCGAGTAGGAAGTCGTAAAATTTGCCGCCTCGTTCCGCGTAATGGCCGCTTTAGGAGGGCCCAACATCGCTGTAGAAATTACACAAATCGAGTTTAATCCTTTTTTATTTGATGATCCATGTCGCTGCAGTGTTGACGGATATAATTGACACTCGCCGTAATACTCCAGTTCACCCAAAACAGTCCTCGTTTGAAAGGTGTGGAACTCATGACGAAATCAAAATTGCTTTTTGACATAAACAGTTCAACTACCCTCAGAATTAAATATATCAAACGATGTCAGTTTTCAGAAGAGGCTAAATGAACTTTTTTCCCGACGGGTTGCTTTGGTGGCAAGTAAGGGCGGGAAGGACGGAACGGGGCGATCCTTTAGTCAATGTTATTGTCCGAGTCACCTGCTGACAGCGCGTGACGTAAGCGCCTCCTAGAGCGCCACTTGGCGGCCGTTGTAAGGGTGTTCGTCATCTCAAGAAGGAAGTAGGTTGCGTCTATGACGTAAGAGAGGTTGTTTTCCAAGTCGACGGGCAATAAGTAGTTGGGTAATGGTTCGTTGGTGTAGAGATCGTCAAGTGACGTCCTTTGTTTAACTCAACATGGAGGCTCGCTAACCAGTCGACGGTATATCAAGGTATACACACATACACATACGCACGCACTCACGCACATACACACACGCACACATACGCACACATACGCACGCACGCACACACTCACGCACATACACATGCACGCACGCACGCACACACAGACACACATACACACACACATATAAACACACGCACGCACACACATACACACACACGCACGCACACACACACACATACACACACACATACGCACGCACACATACACACACATACGCACACACACACACACACACACACACACACACACACACACACACACACACACACACACACACACACACACACACACACACACACACACACACACACACACAGGATAATGATACACAGTGATACTCGTATACTAGTGAGTTTGTTCCCGGAATCAGCGTTTGTAAGACAAACCGTATGCTCGTGAATCCCCTAACTTTATTTATTATGCTGCCTATCCAAATGTTGTGTCGTCTCTGTTTGATTGAGAATGTATTAATTAACTGGAAAGGGCGCCTCGCCTCAGTTGCGACGCGATCTTGCCAATCGCCTTGCAAATTGTCGACAGCTGCAGCGCAACAAACGCAGCTGAGTAGGCGTCCAGATTCATCCAAAGCGCAGCCACAACATTATCTAGCAGGATAGGCAGCCAGCAGCAGCGTGGAGGTTATATTGTCAGGAGATCTGTCTAAAGATGGTTATATGTTAAGACGCCTCACACATGCAGCCAGTGTGGCATTTACTGCTAACTAGAAACATGTAAAAATGCAAACCGTTTATCATGAACCAGTTTTCTATTTATAAATCATTAACAATTCCAGTGTAGTTGTGTACACTTGTGATCAACGAAATGTTGATGTTACAATATAGTGCATGCCACTATTGCGACTTCGTATGTTTTATTACACTACGCAGCACAGTTATGTTTTAAATAATATAGTCAACGGTATGCCGGTTTACTAGATAAAGATATGCTAATGTAGTTACACATAAAACCAAACGAGGTGTAGGTGTATAAAATGTAGTATTATGTCGAAGTCGGGGGCCTAAAAGTTTCGGATTAACAATAGGAATGTATTTTATTTTTAACTACTAACAAAACACTTAACTACAATCGCGTATGTTGTGTTGTCAGCATAATATTACAAGAAATGACACCAAACAAGGTCATAATATATAGGTTGTAAGGAATCCCACCGTTGTAATTGGCCCATCACCAAATCCTTGTCTAGATGCCGTTTTTTTCAGTAAATTAGACTTGGTGGTGGATCTGCTCATTATCAAGTTATGGATAGACGCCTCTCCGTCTCCAACTGGTGCCATTGTTGTTTCCCCTAGCGGATCCACCTGAACAGACAGGAAATGAACTTTGTCCCTTTTGCAGCAACGAATCATTGATATTAATTCCCTCGGGTTTTTTTGGCAGGCATATACATAATGTTGATCGTTGGTGGAAGAAGTATGTGTCTATTTGGATTACGAAGCGTAAAGCCTACACGAATGTATACAGCTGCACAGGTTTATTTTGATCAAAGAACAACAAAAACGAGAAACGTCTCACCCGGAAACCGGAAGTTCATCGACCACATTAAGGGTGCGACACAGAGTAAAGGCTGAATGTCTCAGCCGCTACAAGCGTAAATTATGTTGCTATAAAATTGAGATGAGTTATTGCCATTGAACGAAATGTCGCGATGAAGCGATTTCATTATGTTAAGTGTTCATATGACACCTAGGCCAAGTCAAGGGTATTATATATATATATATATATAATACTCTATATACTATATATATATATCATATGACACCTAGGCCAAGTCAAGAGTATTATATATATATATATATCATATAACACCTAGGCCAAGTCAAGAGTATTATATATATATATATATATATATCATATAACACCTAGGCCAAGTCAAGAGTATTATATATATATGTATATATCATATGACACCTAGGCCAAGTCAAGAGCATTATATATATATATATATATATATATATCATATAACACCTAGAGCCAAGTCAAAGGTATTATATATATGTATATATCATAGTCAAAGATGTATTATATATATATATATATATATCATATGACACCTAGGCCAAGTCAAGAGTATTATATATATATATATATATCATATAACACCTAGGCCAAGTCAAGAGTATTATATATATATATATCATATAACACCTAGGCCAAGTCAAGAGTATTATATATATATATATATATATCATATAACACCTAGGCCAAGTCAAGAGTATTATATATATATATATATATATATCATATGACACCTAGGCCAAGTCAAGAGTATTATATATATATATATCATATGACACCTAGGCCAAGTCAAGAGTATTATATATATATATATCATATGACACCTAGGCCAAGTCTAGAGTATTATATATATATATATATCATATGATATATATATATATCATATGACACCTATATGAAATATAATTATAATAATTTGACCCGATTAACGGTTCGCGCCGTCATTGACTGCAATGTGATGTGTTTTTATATCATCACCGATAAAATGAATTCTGATTTTCGAAATCGGTACTTTTACAATAATAATAAAATTTACTATGAAACGATCACGATATTAATAAATAATTACAAAACTACCAGTCTCCCACTAATATCTTCATTTTACTTTTCGCAGTTAATCATTTAATGTTCGCTCAATATTTTGTTGTCAGTCTTATCTTCAAAATAAACGGGATGTTTCGAAAGACAAGTGACCCTTCCATACCAAAGTAGTCCAAGTATATGCAAAACTCATGTATTGCCGTCGTAAAATACCCATATTTAAAAAATAGATTTTACAGGGTGCCTGAAATTCTAAAATGTGTATCGTTTCACAATCACCGGTAACTTATTTGTCTAAAATGAACCCGGAAGGAAAATAATGATCGATCCCCGCGGTACATCGCAGCGTTCACAGGGAGTGCCTCGGTACGGATTTAGCCGCGAGCAGCGCGGTCCTCCGCCTCAACCCAGCCCTCCGTCGGCGCCGTCGTGAGCCGACGGGAAAGACGCATATATAACGTCCTAGGACAGCTGCTGGAAGTCGTCTGGTGATAATTTGCTCCCATCAACGTCGAAACCGTTCCGAGCGGCATAACTTGATAACTACACACGCAGCCGCGGCCAGCCAGGCATCCACCCAATGCGTCGTGAACTGTTTAACATGCCCGCTGCGGATTAGCGCGAACGTCCGCGCTCGTCTCCACCATGTGGCAAAGTTGTTACTTGTCTGCGATCTTAATCATAACATTAGTATATCGTTTGTTGGCATTTGAAATTGCTCAAGGGTGGTGGCGTGACGTGTTCGCCGAGGGCGGAACGAGTCGACAGCGAGGCTCTGTCAAACATGGCCACCGTCCTACTTCCGGTGGCAGCGCGCAATAAGGTCAGGTATTAATTCATGGCGTTACAGTCGATTATTGAGGATACTGCAGTTTTTGTTTAAAGTAGTGGTGATTTTTTTAAATGAAATATCTAATAAATGTATTAAAATAACGAAATAGTAGTAACGTTGTATAAAAAATATAAATAAACAAAAAGAAACGCAACTACTAATTGGCGAGGATGATGTGTGTTGAAATAATAAGAATGGTGAAGTAAGTAAAAAAACTGTTTTTGTATTGTACTCTAGTTTTCAAATAATTTAAATTCATAGCCACAACGAGAAATAGTCCGTTTATGTGTGTGTGTAACTAAACTGTAGCCGCGTTGAACCTTTAATAATTGTGTTTGTTTTATATAGTCGATGACATGTCCATTCAAAGTTATTTTAAAGATCGCTTATAAGCATGCATGTTTGAGTGCACGTTAGTGGGTTTGGTTTTCACAAAAATACACAATTTTAATGACATATTTTGAAACAAATTTCCTTATCAGCACACAGTGGGTGCACAGATATAATAAAACAAAACCCATCCCTTCTCCAACCAAACTCAGGGTTCACAGGTTATTATTATTGTTATTATTATTACTATTGTATTCATTACAAAAGTACTGTTGTGTTCCAATGTTGTGTGTTTTGAATATTACATTGATTGGTCAGAATGGTATTTGCACCATAGATATATATATATTTACACACACATACGCACGCACGCACGCACTCACACACACACACACACACACACACGCACATACACACACACATACCCACACATCCTGTATATATATATATTCTATAATTTAAATGATTTTCTTTGCTACGTAATTATTTTTGAAATATTCAGAATTCAGTAGTTGCTATTGGTTAATTGTTATTAATCCTTTTAGATGTAAAGGCCCAAAATTACCTTTTGTTTACCTTTAAACTACCAGTTTCATTTATTTTAAGAACGTGTATGTATAACACGAACAATAGTTACTTTGATATATATATATATATATATGTATATATATATATATATTTACGTATGTATGTATGTACACAGAAATAATCTTTTGTGCTGTGTTATCTTAAAATTGGATAATATGTGAACACAAATTTTGAAGAAATTGATTATATAATGTATGGGACAAATGTATTTACTGGAAATTTTTATTTGAAAAATGGACGATCTCAGTATGCAACTTTAAGAAAAACCTAAACAATTAAAAACGAATTGATTACAAACCACCGTCAAATTGAGTTTGCATCTAAAGGCATACTTGTCAAATGTTACCTTTTTGCAACGTCAGGCAAAACTATAAATAATAATTACAATGACATCTAACAAGTGTAATGTAAATAGTAATCTGACCCCATTGCGCCTTCATCCGGTTGCAGCACCCGTCCTCTGACCGGCAGATTTATGTCATTCGCCATTTCCTCACAGTTCAATTTGTCACCATCCCTCATTCCCGCCGCCATCCCGCCCTACTCGAGGATGGAGGCGTGGGGGCCCCCGTGCTAGTGCTGCAACAGGTGGCTTGGCTCCCGCCGACGTTGACAACACACAATGACAAATTAGCATCCGACGTTTCGGGGTGCGCCTTTGATCTATCACCATATGTTAAATCGTTGTATCTGGTAGTCATTACAGTGTGTTATTCTAGCGTGTCATTTCTAATTAAACTCGAACGAGTGGGACATTCCTAAAAGTGCAATATCGAAATGATTAGCGCCGTGCCTCGCTGTGACGTTCGCCGGCAGGGCTAGCTGGGAGCGCCGTGGCGGGCTAGAGTTGCGTCTGAGGCGATTGAATGGCGCTCGAGTGAAAGACCGGCTGGCGTGCGTCAACCTGCGTTTTATTGCGCTCGTACCACGGTGTATTCGGTGATGATTACGCGGACGAAAGACTCCCCGTTTAGAGGTGTCGTGGTTCTCGACAAGGCGATCGAGAACAGAGTGTGGACACTTAACAACATCTGGTTGAAGACTTGTACGTCACGGCGGTAGGCTTATAGGGGGCTAACTAACATACTTACACACTCAGGCCCATTTGTTCACTGGGAATAAATACCATCGACACAATCCTGTTTGTCGCCATTTTTCCCAGTTCCTTCTAGGTGTAGTTCATCTTCTCTCTCTCTCTCTCTCTCTCTCTCTCTCTCTCTCTCTCTCTCTCTCTCTCTCTCTCTCTCTCTCTCTCTCTCTCTCTCTCTCTCTCTCTCTCGCTCCTTGTGTTTCGATGCCTTCCTCTTTTCATCTCTATCGTCGTGCTCCTTGTACGGGATTGTCTTGACTTTTTTATAATCCACGTCCACGTTTGTTTTTCTATAATCCACGTCCACATTATTGTCTTGATTTCGTTGTCCATTGTTTGGTCCTTTCCTCGTTTGGTGTGATCAAGCGGAACTATTTTGTTTCAGCGGGGTGGGGGGCGCAACCTATGCAACCCGTGCGTACGGGACTGTTATTTCATATGGAAACTTTTAATGAAGCCAATGAAAATGAAGCCAATCTATGTTGTGCGTGTTTATCGTTGTATGGATATACCAATGACCAACTAAATAACTCCGTACAAGAAAGCCGTCAGATAAACACAAAACAACACCCATAAGGCCAGTAACAAATTGACCACATTTCCCGTGTTCTTCCATCCACACTACGTACACAAACATTCCGAGATAGAGCCGCCAACACGCCGCTGCCCCACCGCCTGCTGCCGTCAGTAACTCTCTTCGCGCCTGTTCCGGTGCTGTTGGCCAGAGCCGGCCGGGTTATCACCGCCACTGAAATTGGATAAACACATAACAAATTGCTACAAATAAGCGGTAATCGTACCGGGGGTGTAGCGATTAACTGCCGAGCCGCGGCCGGGGCCTGGCTGAGTCAGCGGCCGAGACTTCCTCGCAGCCCGTAGCAGCTGCAGGGAGGGTCGGTGTGCTCCCGTCGTCTACTATGTTCGGTGAAATATATTTGAACCCGCGGCGGGGTCCCCGTTTTGTGTATATAATATTAAAATAACAAAACTATGTTGGCCGTGTGTTATGTGTTTTGGTATCATGTTTCTTTTGATAGAAAATGGGAATTAAATGATAAGATTGGAAGCAGATACTGGAAGTTATATAAATAAACATGGTAACAAGGGAAGGCATAGGGAAGTTAGACGGAGAAAGGGAGAGACGGAGAGAGGGACAGGGTGGAGAGGGGGACAGCGAGAGAGAGAGAGAGAGAGAGAGAGAGAGAGAGAGAGAGAGAGAGAGAGAGAGAGAGAGAGAGAGAGAGAGAGAGAGAGAGAGAGAGAGAGAGAGAGAAAGAGAGAGAGAGAGAGAGAGAGAGAGAGAGAGAGAGAGAGAGATAGAGAAAGAGAGACAGAGAGAGAGAGACAGAGAGAGAGTGAGAAAGAGAGAGAGAGAGAGAGAGAGAGAGAGAGAGAGAGAGAGAGAGAGAGAGAGAGAGAGGAAGGGAAGGAGAAGATTGATGGGAGATAAACTAATAATAATAAATAAAACCCTACAATCATTCACGGAGAAAGGTGAATTAGATTGGTCTAAATGACATTTTATCTTATGTTGTATGTCAAGACGGTCATAATAATGGTGATGATAATAATAATAATAGATAATAGTAATAATAGTAATAATACACTATTTAAGGTAACAAAAATGTGCAGACGTTATTATAAAATGGTGCGTTTTGGGACACTTTTAGCGGCCGGAATATGTTATTTTAAAACAATGTAAATTATACAAGTAGGTCTAGTTGTAAATAAACAACCAAACGACCTGACCAGAGCGGGTTCCGCCGTCAACTGAGTCGACAGCTGCGACGCGGAGGAAACTCGATAGTACAACAATGGCGACTTGAAAGACGGCGTCTTGCATTCTTGTACGCCATTCCCCGGCCCGTATACCCACGTCGCGTCCCTTCCCAGACGCTGTTGTGAATCACGGACATCGGTGCCGCGTTCCTGCGCCCTGCGAGCTCGTCCGTTATCATTTGTCACGATTAGTCAGGCAACATGTGAACTGTCGACTCACGCTAAAAAACCATCGGTCTGCGCGCTCCGAATACCGTAAAGTGTCGGTGTTAGGCGCGGGCGTGCACCACCATTCCTACAGGCGCTCGCCGATCATTCTCTCTTCTGTAAAGGTGACGCCTTTGCCGAGTTCTACTTTAAGACAGTTCAGCGATTTTCATTGGTTAACTTATTGACAACTAGTTGGGTGTTTCGAATAATCAAAATGCTCAAATTGTCATGATGTTAAGTTAATCATAACATATGGGACGTTCCGACTGTAATTATACGACACGTATGTGTATTAAAAGGGAATTCGACCAAATCGCCATAATTCACCTAGTGTCCCCCTCGTCAATTGATGTAATTTTCTTGTCCGTTCGGTAAGACAGAGTATTAGTATTACTAGACTATTTATTATAGTTTTATTTGGTAAGAGTTATAATTATTTGTTATGCCAAAATACATTTAGCACCTGTGCGAAAATGCGCTGGTGCTACATGTGCTGTACGCACGCACGCACGTACACACACAAACACACACAACGCACGCGCGCACACACACACACACACACACACATACACACCACGCACACACACTTTTCTACCTTAATCTATTTATATGACCGTTTCGCACGTTTGTCAGTAATACTTATTTTATGTATTATTTAATTTATGCACATATAACATAACAATTGTGTGCTTACCAATGCGGCTCTGCTTAGGACGTCGATTCATTAAACAATTATATTAGTTTCTCACCGCATTTCATTTCTATTTACTGATACATATTCATAACGGCGCGTGTAGGTCCTATTTGCCTATCCTTGCGCACCTTTCGGGCTAGACAAGTTATTGCGAGTAACGGAATAATACCTAATCATGTTTACTTGAAATGAGAGCCTGGGTCATGCAATGCGATGTTCACACCGATGTTTAGCGATGCGACCACGACGTCTTCATCCGGGCATCGACCTTATGGCACTGTTGATAAACAATTATTAACTACCAGGTAAAGGTGCAAAAACGACAGCTCGGCACGATTTGTAGCATTGGTCCAGATTTAAGTGTCAAGAAAACAACGTTTTACATCAGAAACAGCGATACTTCCTTCTGCTGGGAATCGAAATTAGGCATTTAAAACGACCGTGGGAGCCTGCGGACTGTTCACTAAGAGTACAAGCACATCCGGAAGATCCGTCATTAAACGGGATCCGTTGTTAACTTTAAGGAACGATTTTGAAAATGCAAAAAAATCGCCGTATCACCGCGTACACATTTCCGTGACACACCGGCGGAAGTGTCCCGGTGGCGCACCCTGGTGTTGATAGTTTTCAATATACAAGACCACTGTTAAGGAGGGAACTATAATTTAAAGAGCAACATCGAGCTAATGAACTCATACGAATGTCGATGGAACGGTCACCTGGCCTGTCGCACGCAACATCAAAGAACGATTCGAGGAACGTGCGGTTAGCCACACCTGCGTTACTGGACGCTAAGAAGTTACAAAACATTGGATAATCAATTTTCTATACAATCACAAAAGCGCAAGATAAAATAAATCGTGTTATTTCGCGGGGTGCGGACGCGTGTCTGATATACAGGTTTAATGGTTTGGGCAGATTAATTCAAAAAGAAATGTACCGCGTGCATTCATCACATGTGAATGCAAATATTAGGATACCAAAAATGTCCAAACATTTTCCCATCGTGGTCCTTATATCCCAGTATCACGAATAATGACGTAACATAATAAGAGAACTGTCAATGAAACATTACACGAACCAGCAGGTCACGCAGTGCGGTGTTCACTCCGTGCCTAGTAACGTCACCACGACGACTTTATCCCGGAACCGATGTTGTGGCACCCTTGATAAGCAATGATTAACAACGCCGTGCGGAAACTACAACTTCGGCAAGTGATAAACCGATTTTCTGTTTGTAGCAGTCGTCCAGATTTGAATGTTCAGAAAACAACATGTTGCGTCAGAAACAGCGACATTTCCCTCCGGTTGGAGTTGACATTGTGCATGTTTTAAACATAATTTGCAATTCAAGTTTACGCTCGTCTCGCTTTACAATCATTTTGTGAAAAATCGATCCTATTTTGATGTCTAGAATTGGTAAATTGATTCATGACTTTGATTTTTAGCTCGCCGATCATTCTCTCTTCTGTAAAGGTGACGCCTTTGCCGAGTTCTACTTTAAGACAGTTCAGCGATTTTCATTGGTTAACTTATTGACAACTAGTTGGGTGTTTCGAATAATCAAAATGCTCAAATTGTCATGATGTTAAGTTAATCATAACATATGGGACGTTCCGACTGTAATTATACGACACGTATGTGTATTAAAAGGGAATTCGACCAAATCGCCATAATTCACCTAGTGTCCCCCTCGTCAATTGATGTAATTTTCTTGTCCGTTCGGTAAGACAGAGTATTAGTATTACTAGACTATTTATTATAGTTTTATTTGGTAAGAGTTATAATTATTTGTTATGCCAAAATACATGTAGCACCTGTGCGAAAATGCGCTGGTGCTACATGTGCTGTACGCACGCACGCACGTACACACACAAACACACACAACGCACGCGCGCGCGCGCGCACACACACACACACACACACATACACACCACGCACACACACTTTTCTACCTTAATCTATTTATATGACCATTTCGCACGTTTGTCAGTAATACTTATTTTATGTATTATTTAATTTATGCACATATAACATAACAATTGTGTGCTTACCAATGCGGCTCTGCTTAGGACGTCGATTCATTAAACAATTATATTAGTTTCTCACCGCATTTCATTTCTATTTACTGATACATATTCATAACGGCGCGTGTAGGTCCTATTTGCCTATCCTTGCGCACCTTTCGGGCAAGACAAGTTATTGCGAGTAACGGAATAATACCTAATCATGTTTACTTGAAATGAGAGCCTGGGTCATGCAATGCGATGTTCACACCGATGTTTAGCGATGCGACCACGACGTCTTCATCCGGGCATCGACCTTATGGCACTGTTGATAAACAATTATTAACTACCAGGTAAAGGTGCAAAAACGACAGCTCGGCACGATTTGTAGCATTGGTCCAGATTTAAGTGTCAAGAAAACAACGTTTTACATCAGAAACAGCGATACTTCCTTCTGCTGGGAATCGAAATTAGGCATTTAAAACGACCGTGGGAGTCTGCGGACTGTTCACTAAGAGTACAAGCACACCCGGAAGATCCGTCATTAAACGGGATCCGTTGTTAACTTTAAGGAACGATTTTGAAAATGCAAAAAAATCGCCGTATCACCGCGTACACATTTCCGTGACACACCGGCGGAAGTGTCCCGGTGGCGCACCCTGGTGTTGATAGTTTTCAATATTCAAGACCACTGTTAAGGAGGGAACTATAATTTAAAGAGCAACATCGAGCTAATGAACTCATACGAATGTCGATGGAACGGTCACCTGGCCTGTCGCACGCGACATCAAAGAACGATTCGAGGAACGTGCGGTTAGCCACACCTGCGTTACTGGACGCTAAGAAGTTACAAAACATTGGATAATCAATTTTCTATACAATCACAAAAGCGCAAGATAAAACAAATCGTGTTATTTCGCGGGGTGCGGACGCGTGTCTGATATACAGGTTTAATGGTTTGGGCAGATTAATTCAAAAAGAAATGTACCGCGTGCATTCATCACATGTGAATGCAAATATTAGGATACCAAAAATGTCCAAACATTTTCCCATCGTGGTCCTTATATCCCAGTATCACGAATAATGCCGTAACATAATAAGAGAACTGTCAATGAAACATTACACGAACCAGCAGGTCACGCAGTGCGGTGTTCACACCGTGCCTAGTAACGTCACCACGACGACTTTATCCCGGAACCGATGTTGTGGCACCCTTGATAAACAATGATTAACAACGCCGTGCGGAAACTACAACTTCGGCAAGTGATAAACCGATTTTCTGTTTGTAGCAGTCGTCCAGATTTGAATGTTCAGAAAACAACATGTTGCGTCAGAAACAGCGACATTTCCCTCCGGTTGGAGTTGACATTGTGCATGTTTTAAACATCATTTGCAATTCAAGTTTACGCTCGTCTCGCTTTACAATCATTTTGTGAAAAATCGATCCTATTTTTATGTCTAGAATTGGTAAATTGATTCATGACTTTGATTTTTAGTGTAATGTCATTTTATTTCTTCTTATTATTATTTATAATATATTGTGAATTGTATATTTTATCCAGAGATGCATCAATGTGGTTGTAAGAGTGTACTGGAAATCATCACGAAGTAACACGTGACATGGTCACCATCATTAAATATAACTTTTATTACTCCTATCTACCTAGTATCAAAAATAAGTAAGCGAGCGAAAAATGAACAACTCAAAGCACATCACAAAGCGCTTTTTTGAATGATTACTAGTACCATTACGGTTCGTCCGATCCCAACAATCTTGATATCGTTTGAAAACTTACGCTTCCTGCTATTCAAACGTAAATCGCTTCCTGTTAGCCACTCCTAAACAAACGTTAAACAAACGTGCCGTTAGGGACTGCGAACGATGGTTCGTCGACACAGTTCACCAATCTACCGACTGAGGCCCCACTATCTGATTTCGTGCTATAAGCTCCGCCCACTTTTAAACGGGGTCGAAACTCACATACTGGAAGTAGGCGTGACGTCACCAACTCTTCGTTGGTTGGCGTAGGTTATTGTGACGTCATGCCGACATAGAGATATATCGGTTTCGCTGCCATCGAAGCACGTCAGTTTCGCCGCCGTTTAAAAGTGGATGGAGCTTATAACATAAAATCACAAAATTGTGAACGGCGCATGTCTGAATCTATGCAAATGAGGTAAACAGCGCCACAATCGGAAGATTATTGTACTTAGTACCCGCCGCCAACATCGTTCGGAACCGTACAGAACACTGAAAACAGCACGAGTTTAAGTCCGTTTATAAGTGTTCTATGAACGGTTACCGGGAAATCGAGATGACGCTAGAATAACAGAAAGTGCATCCTTTCAAATGATCGTCGGGATAGGACAACGTAACTTGTTTTAGCTGATTGATGTTGATATTTATAATAAATAAATAAGGTATTGATTTATTTTAGCATGTACACTAATCTGCTTTAATCTACTGACGTTTCTAGTTTTTTTAATGCGTTTGTATTTGTCTTTTTATATATTAGTTTTATGTACAGCGCCACAAACGTTAATATATATGACGCTATATTAAATATATATATAATAATAATTAATATTATTATGCACTATATAGTTAGGTCGAACGTCAACGACCATGATTTACAATTACCTAATTGAGTTGCGAATGGAGTTTTAACATGTTCAATTTGCGGAAAGATGATGTCTGAAGCACTTTGAGTGAGAGATACATGTCAAAATCCATATTCGCCACATTTGCGTATACGTTTTAAAAGCAAGAGAGAATTAGTTTTGAAAAACGATGTTTCAGCACGATAAACGTTACAAACGTTCCCAAACGTTTAGTTATCAAGTGTCTCCATAATCACAGTAAACGCTAACCATTTCAAGACGTAAGTGTGGTCTGACATCTGTTGCGAGGACGCGGATCTCATTTTTAACCATACTAACACTGTCAGCATTAACACAATCAGTAAAGACAAGTTATGTAATCAATTAATTCATCGTCCTCTTGGTGAATTAGTATTTTCTTAACTCCAATTTTGTCACTAGTGAGTGCTTCGTTATGCATATGAATGCGTCTAGTTATACTATCTAGTTTATGTCTGAAGATATGGTTTATATCAATAATTATATTATCTCCATAATTATGTAACATTAAAAAAATTAACTTATATTTATAAACCTTTTGAATTCCTGAATGTATTGGAATAAGAGAGAACGCAAAATCTCATTTCTAGGAATAAGAGCCCGGGTGACGCAGTGCGGTATTCACACCCATGCTTATATTAACGTCTCCACGACGACTTTATCCCGGAACTGATGTTGTGACACTCTTGATAAACAATGTTTAACAACGTCGTGCGAAAACAACAACTTTGGCTCTGTATGCTTTTCCGTGCAGCGTTAGTCCAAATTGAGTTGTCAAGAAAACAACGTTTTGCGTCAGAAACAGCGATACTTCCAATGTTCCCAGCCGAAGATATGCATATTAAGTTTTTGAGTTTTCAAAAGGCGGAAGGAGGATGTTCGGAGTATTTGGTGTATTAATAATTATTGATACATAATAACATAATTCAAGCTTCTGTATAATGACAGAAAACGCTACCAATTTCAAGAAATAATTGTGATCTGGCCGTTGTTGTGGGGACGGACATATCTGCTGTTCATGTTCGCACAGAAGTCTACATTATACCGGACGTGCATCTAATGTTCATCTTCGCACAGAAGTCTACATTATACCGGACGTGCATCTACTGTTCATCTTCGCACATAAGTCTACATTATACCGGACGTGCATCTAATGTTCATGTTCGCACAGAAGTCTACATTATACCGGACGTGCATCTAATGTTCATGTTCGCACAGAAGTCTACATTATACCGGACGTGCATCTAATGTTCATGTTCACACATAAGTCTACATTATACCGGACGTGCATCTAATGTTCATGTTCGCACAGAAGTCTACATTATACCGGACGTGCATCTAATGTTCATGTTCACACATCAGAAGTCTACATTATACCGGACGTGCATCTAATGTTCATGTTCGCACAGAAGTCTACATTATACCGGACGTGCATCTAATGTTCATGTTCGCACAGAAGTCTACATTATACCGGACGTGCATCTACATGTTCATAAGTCTACGGACGTGCATCTAATGTTCATGTTCGCACAGAAGTCTACATTATACCGGACGTGCATCTAATGTTCATGTTCGCACAGAAGTCTACATTATACCGGACGTGCATCTACTGTTCATGTTCGCACATAAGTCTACATTATACCGGACGTGCATCTAATGTTCATGTTCGCACAGAAGTCTACATTATACCGGACGTGCATCTAATGTTCATCTTCGCACAGAAGTCTACATTATACTGGACGTGCATCTACTGTTCATGTTCGCACAGAAGTCAGAAGTCTACATTATACCGGACGTGCATCTACTGTTCATCTTCGCACAGAAGTCTACATTATACCGGACGTGCATCTACTGTTCATGTTCGCACAAAAGTCTACATTATACCGGACGTGCATCTACTGTTCATGTTCGCTCAGAAGTCTACATTATACCGGACGTGCATCTACTGTTCATGTTCGCACAGAAGTCTACATTATACCGGACGTGCATCTACTGTTCATGTTCGCACAGAAGTCTACATTATACCGGACGTGCATCTACTGTTCATGTTCGTTCAGAAGTCTACATTATACCGGACGTGCATCTACTGTTCATGTTCGCTCAGAAGTCTACATTATACCGGACGTGCATCTACTGTTCATGTTCGCACAAAAGTCTACATTATACCAGACGTGCATCTGCTGTTCATGTTCGCACAGAAGTCTACATTATACCGGACGTGCATCTACTGTTCATGTTCGCACAGAAGTCTACATTATACCGGACGTGCATCTACTGTTTATGTTCGCACAGAAGTTTACATTATACCGAACGTGCATCTACTGTTCATGTTCGCACAGAAGTCTACATTATACCGGACGTGCATCTACTATTCATGTTCGCACAGAAGTCTACATTACACCGGACGTGCATCTATTGTTCATGTTCGCACAGAAGTCTACATTATACCAGACGTGCATCTGCTGTTCATGTTCGCACAGAAGTCTACATTATACCGGGCGTGCATCTACTGTACATGTTCGCACAGAAGTCTACATTATACCGGACGTGCATCTGCTGTTCATGTTCGCACAGAAGTCTACATTATACCGGACGTGCATCTACTGTTCATGTTCGCACAGAAGTCTACATTATACCGGACGTGCATCTACTGTTCATGTTCGCACAGAAGTCTACATTATACCGGACGTGCATCAACTGTTCATGTTCGCACAGAAGTCTACATTATACCGGACGTGCATCTACTGTTCATGTTCGCACAGAAGTCTACATTATACCGGACGTGCATCTACTGTTCATGTTCGCACAGAAGTCTACATTATACCGGACGTGCATCTACTGTTCATGTTCGCACAGAAGTCTACATTATACCAGACGTGCATCTACTGTTCATGTTCGCACAGAAGTCTACATTATACCGGACGTGCATCTACTGTTCATGTTCGCTCAGAAGTCTACATTATACCGGACGTGCATCTACTGTTCATGTTCGCACAGAAGTCTACATTATACCAGACGTGCATCTGCTGTTCATGTTCGCACAGAAGTCTACATTATACCACGTGATGTTCGCACAGAAGTCTACATTATACCGGACGTGCATCTACTGTTCATGTTCGCACAGAAGTCTACATTATACCGGACGTGCATCTACTGTTCATGTTCGCACAGAAGTCTACATTATACCGGACGTGCATCTACTGTTCATGTTCGCACAGAAGTCTACATTATACCGGACGTGCATCTACTGTTCATGTTCGCACAGAAGTCTACATTATACCGGACGTGCATCTACTGTTCATGTTCGCACAGAAGTCTACATTATACCGGACGTGCATCTACTGTTCATGTTCGCACAGAAGTCTACATTATACCAGACGTGCATCTGCTGTTCATGTTCGCACAGAAGTCTACATTATACCGGACGTGCATCAACTGTTCATGTTCGCACAGAAGTCTACATTATACCGGACGTGCATCTACTGTTCATGTTCGCACAGAAGTCTACATTATACCGGACGTGCATCTGCTGTTCATGTTCGCACATAAGTCTACATTATACCGGACGTGCATCTACTGTTCATGTTCGCACAGAAGTCTACATTATACCGGACGTGCATCTACTGTTCATGTTCGCACAGAAGTCTACATTATACCGGACGTGCATCTACTGTTCATGTTCGCACAGAAGTCTACATTATACCGGACGTGCATCTACTGTTCATGTTCGCACAGAAGTCTACATTATACCGGACGTGCATCTACTGTTCACTGTTCGCTACCGGACGTGTCATACATTATACCACGTGCATCTACATTATACCGTGCATCTACTGTTCATGTTCGCACAGAAGTCTACATTATACCGGACGTGCATCTACTGTTCATGTTCGCACAGAAGTCTACATTATACCGGACGTGCATCTACTGTTCATGTTCGCACAGAAGTCTACATTATACCGGACGTGCATCTGCTGTTCATGTTCGCACAGAAGTCTACATTATACCGGACGTGCATCTGCTGTTCATGTTCGCACAGAAGTCTACATTATACCGGACGTGCATCTACTGTTCATGTTCGCACAGAAGTCTACATTATACCGGACGTGCATCTGCTGTTCATGTTCGCACAGAAGTCTACATTATACCGGACGTGCATCTACTGTTCATGTTCGCACAGAAGTCTACATTATACCAGACGTGCATCTGCTGTTCATGTTCGCACAGAAGTCTACATTATACCGGACGTGCATCTGCTGTTCATGTTCGCACAGAAGTCTTCATTATACCGGACGTGCATCTGCTATTCATGTTCGCACAGAAGTCTACATTATACCAGACGTGCATCTGCTGTTCATGTTCGCACAGAAGTCTACATTATACCGGACGTGCATCTACTATTCATGTTCGCACAGAAGTCTACATTATACCGGACGTGCATCTACTGTTCATGTTCGCACAGAAGTCTACATTATACCGGACGTGCATCTACTATTCATGTTCGCACAGAAGTCTACATTATACCGGACGTGCATCTACTATTCATGTTCGCACAGAAGTCTACATTATACCGGACGTGCATCTACTGTTCATGTTCGCACAGAAGTCTACATTATACCAGACGTGCATCTGCTGTTCATGTTCGCACAAAAGTCTACATTATACCGGACGTGCATCTACTGTTCATGTTCGCACAGAAGTCTACATTATACCGGACGTGCATCTACTATTCATGTTCGCACAGAAGTCTACATTACACCGGACGTGCATCTACTGTTCATGTTCGCACAGAAGTCGACATTATACCGGACGTGCATCTGCTGTTCATGTTCGCACAGAAGTCTACATTATATCGGACGAGCATCTATTATTCATGTTCGCACAGAAGTCTACATTATACCGGACGTGCATCTGCTGTTCATGTTCGCACAGAAGTCTACATTATATCGGACGTGCATCTATTATTCATGTTCGCACAGAAGTCTACATTATACCGGACGTGCATCTGCTGTTCATGTTCGCACAGAAGTCTACATTATACAGTAAAAACACACGGCATTTGTTGCACGTGTCAGTCTCTTGCTGTCACGAGTAACTTGTTTAGCAAGATTGTCACCCAAACCGATAAGCTACAGACGGCAAATTGACAATGAAGCCATTGTCATCGGCTTACTGAACGCGCTATGTTTTAATACATAATAATAATAATCTTATTATAATCGATCTTTCGTAAGCAGGTTAAGGATTCCCTCTTAGTCGGGTTGAACCTCGAGCGTCAAACTTTCAGGGAGAATAGGACGTGCCCCTTACATCTTTTCAAAATACCCCATGTATGTAAAGACACCTTTATGAGGTAAATCACTTAATTCGGAACTTAAAACGTATTGTGCATGTAATACGTAAAACGTAACCTAACATTCGCAGGAAACACGCGCGCGTGGCAAAATGTTGGGGAAAACGGCTCCTGCGTCACAGACTTGGCATCATGGAGTAGACGCAGACACAATAATGCTTATGTATACCATCATGCCAATAGCATAGCAATATTAATATTATTTGACAATTCTACACTACCACGTGATTCGATTGACGTGAACTTCACGTTCTATCCGACCTTCGTCATTTTGAACAAACTCGTTAATGCGTTTATGTAACGATGCTCTGTGTTTTCTAACATTTTGTAAATATTACTTTCACGACTGTTTTCTACCAATGCATCCCGTCAGGTGACGGGCATTTTTGCTAGTAATAATAATTATTATTATTTTGCTCCTAAATACTCGGAAACCAAGCTTAGAGGCGCATCAAGACAAAAGCGTTGTGTAGTCTGCTATTTTACTTTAACCATATTAATACTATTAATACAGTTCACACTGCTAGCATAAACTGAATCAGTATGGGCCTACATAAGAATTGTTCCATCAATTTATTGTTTCCTTGGAGAACGAGTGCTTTCTCAAATACAATTTCCACTTTTGTTAATGCTCCTCTATGGCTCTAGTTGTACTATCCAATTTAAGTTTGGAGACAATAATAATGTTTCAATAACAATATTCATAACAATTTTAAACACGTGGTCTGATCTCCTTACATCGCGTGGTTGTAAAGGAATAAGTGTTCACACCCGTGCCTAGTACCCCCAACACGACTATATCCCGGAACCGATGTTGTGACACCCTTAATAAGCAATGATTAACAACGCCGTGCGAAAACTACAACTCGACTCACGTGATAATCAAATTTCTGCGTTTCCGTGCAGTGTCAGTCCAGATTTAGTATTCAAGAAAACAACACTTTGCGTCAGAAACAGCGACACCACGCACAAACTACAACATAACGTGTTTTGTGATAAATGTAACGACCAATTCAAAGAACCTAAAGTTGCGGTCTAGCCCGTGTTGTGGTGATGAGGGCGGATATGCTTCTTGTGTTGCGGTTCGTGGGGAGCTCCGGCTGCACGCGGCAAGCCATTCGTCTGCCTTATTTATCACCGGCACTTTGTTGTCTTATCAAAACAAACAACTCGTAGATTTACGACACCAGCGGCTTAACCAGGAACGCGGTCGTTTGAAGCTCGCGCTGCGTTCGCGGAGGATGTGGCTGGGTTCGGAGGCTTTACGAGCCGACGACAGACGTAGGTTACAGCCGGGTTACATCAACACGCCGACATGGAAATACACGCAGTAAATAAAACGCGACTGGCAAAACACGACTTACGGTTATGAACAGGTGGCGACGCTGAGGGCGCCCCGGACAGCGGCAGACTCATTAGGCGCCTCCACGGTCGGAAGGGGGCGCTCGTTTTTTCCCCCGCTAATTTACTTACGGGTAATTCAGAGACGACATACCCACGTTCTATGATGTTTTGCACCTGGAAGAAAACAATAGTTATGAAAATCTAAATTGGATATAGGCCTTTTGGCTAACATTTGTGCCGTTGTGATCAAATCAGAATTGTTATTTTGCGCACAACACTAAAACGCCAACAGAGTGGTGAAACAAATAATGATCTGTCCCCAGTGCTAGTGCAACGCGCCGAAAGTAGTCCCGTGCATAAAGTAAGCGTCAATCCCAGCGCCGGACATATGCCTTGTTTCTAGTGTGAATTGTGATAGTAATACACTTCAGTTAAATACTTGAATTGTTAGAAAACACGCTTTTAGCACGGCAGCTTCTTGACGGTCAAAGGTCAAGTCAAGTGTCAAAAGGGCAGGTGAAATTGTTCATTGCGCTTGCGCGGGGGTTACGCAAAGGACCACTTTTGGTACGGAGCTAATCTCGGCCTGTTAAACCGGAACGAACGCGCCGCATTTTTTTTCCGAAATTGTATTAAATGTAATATAAATATTTTGTCCAGAAAAACCCACTACATTTGATTCGAGAAATTTTGGAAATGGGAGGGTCAATTTGATGGATGTATCAGCATAAACTCAAGAAATTGTGTATTTTTACGTATTTTCTTTAAATTTAATATAAAAAAAGTATAAAGAGATGCCCAGTTTTGACAAGAAATATGAATTCACAGAATCCGTATTGTATGTTATAATGTTATATATTTGTGTGCATGCGTGCGCGTGCGCTTCGCGTGTGCGTGCGCTACGGCGTGTGCGTGTGCGTGTGTGTGTGTGAAATCGGTATGATGTATCGTTTCGAGTTACGGTTACGTATTAAGCTGTTCCTATAATTGGTTTCCTGAAATAAAATTACAACACTGCTTTATATGAAACGGACGTATCGAAGTGGATTTGTGGTTAATATACCCTGTACACGTGAATCAAAATTATAAAATTAGCTTTATTCTATGATACAAAAAACAACAAAGGTAAGTTCTTATGTAGCGCAGCATCCAGTCTTTAGGACTACTCTCAGAGCTGTTTACACTTTACTCCCTGACAGACCTTTTTAATAGGACACTATCTTGATTCTCTGGGAAGAGTTCAGCCATGCTGTAATTAATACGCAAATAGTATTCGTATACAAATATCCAACACTGTCTATACTATATAGCCTGATACTCATTCATACAGCTGAGAGAACTGGAGCGATGCAATTCACTCAGCCGTGTTCTCTTGATTGAGAATCCAATGCTCTAGAAGAGTCTTGGCACAACGCCACCTCGCTCCACAAATAGTCGTCCACGATTCACGCTTAAACCAACGGAACTGCGTAAATGCGGCAATGTACGCTCAAGTGCGTCCTTCACGTTGGCAGGGGATCTTCCGAACCAATCGGGAACTATCGGCGTAAAAACGATCGATGCCAGCACGGCCAACGCCGAGAAAGTCGACCAGAATCCGGGGGCAAATTCGCATCTATAGGAACGGGTGTCGATCGGTAAAACCCCGCTACCCGGGGCGCAATTACTCGGCACCTTGGGGTAGCTAGGTCCGCCATCCGAGGGTAATCAAAGCGTACAAATGCGATCCATATTGTTGCCGGGTGGAGGCGCGCTAAAACAAATAGCACCGAGCTGTCCGGGACGTGATGTTTGTTGACGTTGGGGGTAATTCGCGTCTTTGAAGTGGCGTTTCTCCGCGCTCTCTTACGGCGCGCGGCTTGCTTCAATTAGCCGCGGGAGCGGATCGTCAAAAGACCAATATTTTCACAGCGCCTGTAAACCTAGCCCGGACAGGGCCAGATGTCGACGGCCAATTTGTCAGTCGTTCGACGGAGCGGTGGTATCTGGTAAGAATCACACATCACGCGCTTGGCCAGTAACAACTGTTTACTTTAACAGTGCGGAAGTTATAAGGTGCGCGGATTAGTCTGCGGCGTGTTACGCGATTATGATTAAATCCTCTGCGCCGACCCCCGCGAGGTGTACCGGCGATCCCCGCGAGGAGTACCGGCAACCCCCCGCAAGGCCGAACGGAGTGGCGAGTTGCGGTGATGCCGACGGTGAGTGGGAATATTAGTCCTGGAGCCAAGATCAGCTCAAAGTTAGTTCGTTCAACACCCATTACACGGTTGGTTTGTCACTTCAGGCGGGTAGGGGATAAATACGTATACGATACAACACGGCACTAGCACAACACTGCAACACAGTACTGGCGAAACACTACACCACATCATAACACAACACTACACACTGACACCACGTCATAACACAACACTGCTCGGTGACACCACATCATAACACAACACTACACGCCAACACCACATCATAACACAACACTATACACCGACATCACACCATAACACAACACTGCACGGTGACACCACATCATAACACAACACTGCTCGGTGACACTACATCATAACACTGCACGGTGACACTACATCATAACACAACACTACACGCTGAGAGCACATCATAACACAACACTACACGCTGACACCACATCATAACACAACACTGCTCGGTGACACTACATCATAACACAACACTATATGCTGACATCACATCATAACACAACACTACACGCTGACACCACATCATAACACAACACTGCTCGGTGACACTACATCATAACACAACACTACACGCTGACACCACATCATGACACAACACTACACACTGACACCACATCATAACACAACACTGCACGATGACACTACATCATTACACAGCACTACACGCTGACATCACATCATAACACAACACTGCACGGTGACACTACATCATAACACAACACTACACGCTGACATCACATCATAACACAACACTACACAATGACACCACATCACAACACAACACTACACGTTGACACCACATCATAACACAACACTGCTCGGTGACACTACATCATAACACAACACTACACGCTGACATCACATCATACACAACACTACACAATGACACCACATCACAACACAACATTACACGTTGACACCACATCATAACACAACCCTGCTCGGTGACACTACATCATAACACAACACTACACGCTGACACCACATCATAACACAACACTGCTCGGTGACACTACATCATAACACAACACTACACGCTGACATCACATCATAACACAACACTACACAATGACACCACATCACAACACAACACTACACGTTGACACCACATCATAACACAACACTGCTCGGTGACACTACATCATAACACAACACTACACACTGACATCACATCATTACACAACACTACACAATGACACCACATCACAACACAACATTACACGTTGACACCACATCATAACACAACCCTGCTCGATGACACTACATCATAACACAACACTACACGTTGACACCACATCATAACACAACACTGCTCGGTGACACTACATCATAACACAACACTACACGCTGACATCACATCATAACACAACACTACACAATGACACCACATCACAACACAACATTACACGTTGACACCACATCATAACACAACCCTGCTCGGTGACACTACATCATAACACAACACTACACGCTGACACCACATCATAACACAACACTGCTCGGTGACACTACATCATAACACAACACTACACGCTGACATCACATCATAACACAACACTACACGCTGACACCACATCATAACACAATCCTGCTCGGTGACACAACATCATAACACAACACTGCTCGGTGACACTACATCATAACACAACACTACATGCTGACAGCACATCATAACACAACACTACACGTTAACACCACATCATAACACAACCCTGCTCGGTGACACTACATCATAACACAACACTACCCGCTGACATCACATCATAACACAACACTACACGCTGACATCACATCATAACACAACACTACACAATGACACCAGATCACAACACAACATTACACGTTGACACCACATCATAACACAACCCTGCTCGGTGACACTACATCATGACAAAACACTACACGCTGACATCACATCATAACGCAACACTGCTCGGTGACAGTACATCATAACACAACACTACACGCTGACATCACATCATAACACAACACTACACAATGACACCACATCACAACACAACACTACACGTTGACACCACATCATAACACAACCCTGCTCTGTGACACTACATCATAACACAACACTACACGCTGACATCACATCATAACACAACACTGCTCGGTGACAGTACATCATAACACAACAGTAAACGCTGACATCACATCATAACACAACACTACACAATGACACCACATCACAACACTACACGTTGACACCACATCATAACACAACCCTGCTCGGTGACACTACATCATAACACAACACTACACGCTGACACCACATCATAACACAACACTGCTCGGTGACACTACATCATAACACAACACTACACGCTGACATCACATCATAACACAACACTACACGCTGACACCACATCATAACACAACCCTGCTCGGTGACACTACATCATAACACAACACTACACGCTGACACCACATCATGACACAACACTACACACTGACACCACATCATAACACAACACTGCACGGTGACACTACATCATAACACAACACTACACGCTGACATCACATCATAACACAACACTACACAATGACACCACATCACAACACAACTCTACACGTTGACACCACATCATAACACAACACTGCTCGGTGACACTACATCATAACACAACACTACACGCTGACATCACATCATAACACAACACTGCACGGTGACACTACATCATTACACAACACTACACGCTGACATAACATCACAACACAACACTGCTCAATGACACTACATCATAACACAACACTACACGCTGACATCACATCATAACACAACACTACACAATGACACCACATCACAACACAACACTACACGTTGACACCACATCATAACACAACACTGTTCGGTGACACTACATCATAACACAACACTACACGCTGACATCACATCATAACACAACACTGCATGGTGACACTATATCATTACACAACACTACACACTGACACGACATCACAACACAACACTACACGTTGACACCACATCATAACACAACACTACACGTTGACACCACATCATAACACAACCCTGCTCGGTGAAACTACATCATAACACAACACTGCACACTGACACCACAACATAACACAACACTACACGTTGACACCACATCATAACACAACACTGCACGGTGACATCACATCATAAAACTGCTCGGTGACACTACATCATAACACAACACTACACGCTGACACCACATCATAACACAACACTACACGTTGACACCACATCATAACACAACCCTGCTCTGTGACATTACATCATAACACAACACTGCACACTGACACCACATCATAACACAACATTACACGTTGACATCACATCATAACACAACAGTGTACGTTGACAACACTGCACGGTAACACCACATCATAACACAACACTGCACGGTAACACCACATCATAACACAACACTGCACGGTAACACCACATCATAACACAACACTGCACGGTAACACCACATCATAACACAACACTGCACGGTGACACCACATCTTAACACAACACTGCACGGTAACATCACATCATAACACAACACTGCACGGTAACACTACATCACATCACAACATTATACGATACGATATGTTTACACCACAACTTTTGAGACAAGAAAACATTTGTACAATACTATAACACAGTTTATAGCTTTAAACGGAGGCGGTCTGTTCTTAGTTTGTCATTTATTAAGTAATTTAATGTTCTTAAGACTATGATAACTATGTTGAAGGTATACTGCCTGCCAAATTGTGTTTATTAAGCCCGTAACATTGTTCGTAATTTGGAAGATATGCCACCCAGAGAATGTTCAAACGGTAAACAAAGTAACCAGTTTCAAAAAAGCTTGTTGGGAATAATGCCGAGGCGGGTTGAATTAACCGCCGTAACCTTTGATGTTCAACAATTATCCTACGTTCAACACAGCAGACTTCCTCTTACAAATTACTACGCAGGCTAATTCCGGCTAGAGGAACGATGAGACTGCCTCATTTTAATACAACACTAGGTCCCCTAGAAACCAACACAAATATCGCGCTACGAGCACAGCATACACGCACGCACACACGCACGCACGCACGCACGCACGCACGCACGCACGCACGCACGCACGCACGCACGGTCTTGCTTTGCTCCATGTTGTCCATTCCAGCTGGTTTCTTTCTTTTCCGCTGTGGTTCTCCACGTTGTTTTTGGCCGACCAACTCTTCTCGTTCCTTCCGGTGTCCATGTCAGTGCTGTCAGGCAGTGGTTGTGGTGCTTCTTTCTCAGCACGTGCCCGATCTTTTAATACAACTTTATATATTATAATATATATTCTTTTACTTAACTATCTTAATATTTGTGCAAATATGTCATGTATTTTAGTCACATTATATATATACAATCTTGTAAATCTTAATAATTATTATATTTACCGGCATCCTTATACATATATATTTTTACATTTGTTTCCATGTACGTCTTATAATGTGTGTACGCGCCTATGAATGGGCTGGTCCCGGAGATATGGCGCTATAGAAATGCTAGTAATAATAATAATATAACACTGTACATTCACTGTGCTCGTACAAAATCTGGACCATTCTGATTATCTTGTGTGGAATTCCGTACCTCGCCATAATTTCCCAAAGGCTCTCTGGGAGCACGGAGTCAAATGCCTTTTCGAAGTTCACGAAAATTACATATAGCGTTGCTTGCCATTCTACTACCTGTTCTATTATGTTTCGAATGATGTATATCTGCTCAACTGTGCTTCGTCCTCTTCTGAAACTTGCTTGTTCACCTCTCAACTTGTTGTCAACTCCGTCTCTTATTCTGTCTATTATCACTTTTCCGAACACTTTACTGGGGACAGATGTTAGAATAATTTATCTCAAATTTCCACACTCTGTAAGGTTACCTTTCTTTCGTATGTTAACAATCAATCCCTGTTTCCACGTCTTTGGTACTTTTTCTTGTTCACAATTTGTTTTAATAAGCTTAGAAGCCAATTCTCTGTTGTCATCATGCCTGCTTTCAACAATTCTGCTGTAATATCATCTTTGCCTTAAGTTTTCCCATTTTATAGCTTCCTCGGTGCTGCTTTAATCTTTGTTATAGAGTATGTGCTGATTTAATTTATGATCGTATCTAATTCAATATCTATCACGGGGTCATCGGGCATAGGTCTATTAAGGTCTTCTTCGAAGTGCTCCTTCCATCTTGCCCGCCTGGATGGTTCTTCGGTTATTAGGTTTCCAGATTTGTCTTTTACTGCTTTCGCTGTCTTGTGTTTGTCGTTACTAAATGACTTTGAGATGTTGTAGACTTCTTTCATCCTTCCATTCCCGGCTGCTTTCTCTACTTCTGTGGCCAGGTTTTCTACCCACTTTCTTTTGTCTTGTCTCATACTTGTTTACGTCTTTCTTTTTGTTGATACTTATCCTTGTAGCTCTGCTTTATCCTTTCTGATTTTGCTTGTTCTATAGACGTTTCCTGTCTTCTACCAACTGTAACCCAGTACTTCTTTAGCAGTTTCTTTGTAGGCCACCTCGAATTCTTGCATTTCCTCTCAACAATGTCGTTATCTGTCTCGTCGTAGTCATGTAGTACATCATATCTGTTCCGTAGCTTCAACGAGAAGCTGTGATTACTTGGTCTTTAGACGTTCTTCTTCACTTCATTTGTCTACTATTAATAAAGACATGCTAGAGTGTGTGTATTCACATTTCCTATTTAGTTGCGGTGAAATCGTCTAATAAACCTATTAATTTAGTGTTGTCCTAGTCCCGTCAAAAGTTGGCGAAAGGGGCAAATTTGCACTGTCCCTGTTCTATGACATTTTGCAAGTTGTCGTATCTAACGAGCAAAGTAAACTGTTTTATAAATTTTAACAAAGATGTACTCCTTCATTAAAGTAACTGCTCATGCCAATTAAACTATTCTAAAACATTACATATTTGAACAGTAACGATTTTTTACTACAAAAGACAATTTACGCTGAACCGTAGACTCCTTCTTATCGCAAGATTTAAAAACCATTTAAAAAGTTCGACAAAACTGCAGGCCAAAACATTGTCAAACCAACACAACTTTCTGAAGCCAAGGGATCGACCTCGACGTAATTAAATCTACTTCACCACATTTTTAAAAAGATACATTAATCACAAATATACTGTTCTACTAATGACTACGTTCACTGCGATAAATGTCACATCAACAAGTTAAAGCGACGTTTTTCGTTCTAATTGTTAGTAGGAATACTGTCTCAACAAACTATAGAGATGGAAATTAACTTACAACCATGATGATCGATAAGCGATATATCAAGATGTCGTATTTATTGAAAAAAATGTTGTATTTACAATTTCCTGACACGACAATCTGTAACCCACAGATGTCTTGCAGCTGTAACTTGGCCAACTCGCAGCCACATCCGGGAAGTTGAACACGATCGTGCGTTGTTTTTATGTAGATTTGTTTCCTGATAAATCGTCTGCGAGATGTGCAGCTAGACTATCTATATCAATCTGAGTTGGATAAGTTTTCAGAAACTTATATACTGCTATGGACGACGCGACACCGCGTCAATAGGCGCGATGAAGATTGGTGGTTCGTTGTCGGTGTCTGCTGCCATCTAGCGATTGAAACGGAACTAAAATCAAATGCTCAAGATAGTAGGCGATGATCAGCAATGAAGGATAATCGGTCTACAGTTCACACGCATGCACGCACGCACTGGCACTGCTGTTGTTTGTCAGCCACACTATCCACGGTGCCCTGCATGCAATCTTGTGTGAAGTCCTTGATGTACGCCACGACACTGGTTCTATCATAGCCACAATATTTACTGCATGTCAGCAGAATCCACCAGGTCTTCAAACAGTTCCCGAGATATCGCCATCTATACACCGAAGGAAGTGTTTCTTTAGAACAACCTCGTCTAGGTTACGACCTGAAAGCAGTCACAGCTGGTTAAAAACTCATCTGAACTTTGCTGAGCCGAAAGCCACGTTGTATTCATTAACACACAAGATTTGTAGTTAAAAATCTTGTTATGTTAATGTTTAAAATATGGCTTTCTGCTCAACAAATATTTGTACATATGCATCAAAGTTCACACGTGTTATTTTATAATCATCAAACAATTAATAATAATTATGATTTTATAAAGTGCAATTTCCAATAACATGCTCAAAGGTCTGTACAAAATCTAATTTACTTAAAATATTAAATGTAGCATAAATATGAGCATAATGCAAATAAAATGTAAATCGAACAAAATCATGATATAATAATTATAAGAACAATCAAATACATTAATAAAATAATAAATTCATTTAAAAAATAAATTATTATGGGTATTTAAACATTATTAAAAATTATATATATATATCTATATAAGATAATTTAAAGATTATGAAATAATAATTATAATATTTACATACATACAATCATGGATTCTGTGGAAATGCCCACAAGCTATACCTTACACATCCTACAGACACATATTACAAGATTTAACAAGATTTAACAAGGTTGCCAGAGAATTAACTGTAGATGGCAGGTGGACAAGGAAGCCTTTTTGGCTTATCGAGAGTTCAACCCTTTTTATCTAAATGTATCCTGCCCTTCTGAGGTATGTGTCAATTTTATTTTTAAACACATTCATGCTACTAGCACCCACACAATCCGCAGATAATCTGTTCCACTCATTTACAGTCCTTTGTGAAAATGAGACCTTTCTTATATCTAATCTACACTGCTCCTTTGCTAATGTAACTTCAGGTCCTCTAGTCCGTCTATCTTTCTTGACTGAGAAAACATATTTCTATTAATATTTTCATAACCATTCGATATTTTAAACACTTCTATCTGATCTCCTCTCAGTCTCCTGGTCTCTAGTGTTGTTAAACCACATTCTTTTAGGCGTATTTCGTAACTAAGATCCCTCAGTTTTGGCTTCATTTTAGTTGCTCTCCTCTGTACTCTTTCTAGCATATCTATGTCCTTCTTGCGATATGGCCTCCACGCTTGTATACAATACTATAAATGAGGCCTAACTATTGTTTTGTACAGCGGTATTATTTGTTTTCCTTAATCTCTATATTTTGCCTAATTAATCCAATGATTTGATTTCCCTTTGAAGCTGCAATTCCGCACTACTCTGAAACCTTCATATCAGCACTAATGGTTAACCCTAAGTCCTTTTCTTTTACAGTAGTACTTAGTACAGCATAGCAATCATGACTTAACTCAGAAAATGAACAATGACGTCTCACCAATAAATACAAGTCTATTAACCCTCTGTTCTGCACAGCCCCAGGGTGTTGTGGGTTGTCTGTCCACCAGCTCATGTACAGCCTGCACCAGGACCCTGCGAGGCTCCTGCTTCATGGAGACTACACCCTGCAACACAAGGCTGCAGGTTAGCACAAATAGGCCTAGACCTAGTCTAAGTCAGTGAAAGATTCTGATAAATTTGAGTTTTATTTACTAGTAGTTACCTATGTTGATATACCCGTAGACTCAATGTTCTGGAATGTATGTTTAATATAGGTTCTGAAATGTATGTTTAATATAGGCTTTATTTATTAATCAACTATTGTTTTATTCTATGATGTGAGTCTGTATCTTTGTATTGTTTACTTGTATTTGATGTATACATATGGACTTTTATTTCAACATTATTATTATTGTTTCTTATAAGGATGTTTTCTGGGAGCATATGTGCACGGCTGTATATATATATATATATATATACGTATATATATATATATATCCTCTCAAGTAACACACACCTGTAATAATGTGTACAAATCTGTCCATAGGTTGGACCCATTATCAAGGCCACGATGTGAGCAAATTTAAACAAATTCATGTTTTTTTGCAATATTGTTTTGTCATTATGTGCAAGGGACATTTAGAAAAAGTGGCAGAGAAGACAGGAAGTCACTTCGTACCATTTTCAGGGCTCGTACTTTAAAAAAATGTTGACTTATGCTACGCTGTCACATGCTATCAAGCGTATGATGTACAAAAGTTCTTTGGAAGTGACCCACATATTTTATTGAGTTGAGAACAGTGCAACTTGTGTGAAACTATCATTTAGTAATACACTGTGTATTTACAATGAATAAATAACTTCCAGGTATCTCTGGCATTTCATGTTGTTTTTTTATATTTACGAGGAATTCTGTCTGTGTTATATACTTAGAAGGTGATTTCCAAATATTGGTGCAATATTACCCAAATGAGTTACTATGAAATGAAAATGAATTGTCAACATTCAATTCAAAGTCAACAAGGACATCTAGTACTTGATGTAGAACTACTAGAACTACTAGAGGCAGTTCATCTCCCCTGGATATTGTACCCTAATACAAGATATTTCCCCCAGATATTATCAAGAAATAAGAAAGAAATGTATAAATACAGTTTAAATAGTTCATATTATAGTAGAAGATATGATGGTTTGTAAGAGTCTAATCCATTGAAATATAGTAAAAGATATGACGGTTTGTAAGAGTCTAATCCATAGAAATATAGTAGAAGATATGATGGTTTGTAAGAGTCTAATCCATTGAAATATAGAAGAAGTTATGATGGTTTGTAAGAGTCTAATCCATTGAAATATAGTACGGTTTGTAAGTCTAATCCATTGAAATATAGTAGTAGATATGACGGTTTGTAAGAGTCTAATCCATTGAAATATAGTAGAAGATATGACGGTTTGTAAGAGTCTAATCCATTGAAATATAGTAGAAGTTATGACGGTTTGTAAGAGTCTAATCCATTGAAATATAGTAGAAGATATGACAGTTTGTAAGAGTCTAATCCATTGAAATATAGTAGAAGATATGACGGTTTGTAAGAGTCTAATCCATTGAAATATAGTAGAAGATATGACGGTTTGTAAGAGTCTAATCCATTGAAATATAGTAGAAGATATGACGGTTTGTATGAGTCTAATCCATTGAAATATAGTAGAAGATATGACGGTTTGTAAGAGTCTAATCCATTGAAATATGGTAGAAGTTATGACGGTTTGTAAGTCTAATCCATTGAAATATAATAGAAGATATGACGGTTTGTAAGAGTCTAATCCATTGAAATATAATAGAAGATATGACGGTTTGTAAGAGTCTAATCCATTGAAATATAGTAGAAGATATGACGGTTTGTAAGAGTCTAATCCATTGAAATATAGTAGAAGATATGACGGTTTGTATGAGTCTAATCCATTGAAATATAGTAGAAGATATGACGGTTTGTAAGAGTCTAATCCATTGAAATATAGTAGAAGATATTATGGTTTGTAAGAGTCTAATCCATTGAAATATAGTAGAAGATATGACAGTTTGTAAGAGTCTAATCCATTGAAATATCTCCATACATTTAGACTCGTGAGTTTATGGATCAGCTGTGCCAACAGGAAAACACAGCATAAGTCTCCAACAGCTCAGCATGGTAACACAGGGGAGATATCCAGGATGGGGGAGATATCCAGGATGGGGAGATATCCAGGATGGGGGAAGATATCCAGGATGGGAGGAGATATCCAGGAAGGGGGAGATATCCAGGATGGGGAAGATTTCCAGGATGGGGAGATATCCAGGATGGGGGGGAAATATCCCGGATGGGGGAGATATCCAATGGGGGGGAAGATATCCAATGGTGGGGGAAATATCCAGGGTGGGGCAGATATCCAGTGGGGCAGATATCCTCGGTGAGGGATATATAGGGAGGAGATATTCAATAATCGATAATCAATATTTTCTTGACCCGAGTCCTCCCTTAAGATACACTGTTACATTGGCAGCCAGTGAAATTGCTTTCAACAGGTAACAAACAAATTAGCACTATTTACCTTTAGCCTGTAGATGTTTATTGTATCCCCCTTCTCATTGACTAAGACCTTTTCCCAGAGTAGATCCTGCAGGAAAGTGTCCAGGGCCTCTGGGTTTACGTGTCCCTTGAATTCCACTGTCACTGTCGTCACACACTGAACACAGATAGGAAACCATTTACAATACCAGACACCCATCCCCAGTTGCTGAATCAAAAGGTAAGAATGTATTCTTATATAGCGCAGTATCCAGTCCTTAGGACTGCTCAAAGCACTTTACACTTCACTCCCTAGCAGACCTGTTCATTTGAACACCATCTCGACTTCTCTGGGAAGCATTCAGCCATGCTTCAATTACTGCGCGAAGACATTTTGTTCACAAATATCTGCTACAGATTTCAGTGGAAAATGTAATCTTTAATTGAAAACGTCTTTCTGATACGTACTGGATCTATGTGTTGACTATCCTTGGTATCTGTCAACTCGTGGTTCAATGGCATTTCACTAAAAACAAAACCAGAAAAGACTGTGTCGATACTCAAGTACAAAGGAAAGTGTAAACAAATTATATCAGAAATTTTAAAGAAAATGTTCACTCCGTTAACAATTTACAAAGTTATATTTTTAACATTACCAGTAATCAAAAATACGCCTATTGGGAATAATAAGTTTCATAAAATCATATTAAATAGTATACACTGTAAGTTGAATATTTAATCGTGATTGTTGAAATAATTAATGAACCACAAAGATAAAAGTTCTATTTCTCTTTCTGAATATTGACCCTGCCATGCACAATAATCACGGATACCTCAACATTGGCAGATATCATGGGATCATATCTTTAATGCATATCAATTTACATATCTTATAATGCATGCACAGTAAATGAAAATATGATAATTGGGCCAAATAAAAAAATTTCAAACATACTTGAGTAGTCAGTATATTTTGAAAATATTTATCTTACAATAGAGTGCATTATATCTAGTAGGTTATGATGAGAAAGTGTACTTCAATACAATGTTATTTGTGTTCAATAAATACCATGGTCAACAACACTGACAAAATTAAGAGAAGTGCGCCAGAGGTGATGATACCTGTGTCTTGTTGGGTTTGTGTAAGCATTCAGATCCAACACTTTGTTTAAATCGACTCTGCAAAGATACAGAACTGTTACTACAAGTTGTCAGAATTCCATAACCTATATAGGCAGTGACAACACAGGTCAAGACAAACATGTCACTGAATAATGTAGGTAAAGTATTTCCGTTAAAAGTAAAGTAGAGGTAAGTTCTTATACAGCACAGTATCCAGTCCTCACGACTGCTCAAAGCGGTTTACACTTTACTCCCTGGCAGACCTGTTCAATCGAACAACACCTCGACTTCTCTGGAAAGCATTCAGCAATGCTGCAATTAATGTGCGATGACTACCAGGTATCTGTACACAAATATCCACCACTTATCAGGTATTCATTCATATAGCTGAGTGAACCGGAGCAACATAGAGCGAATGAACTTGCCAAAGGTTTGACATGGCAGCAAAGGATTCAAAGCCAAATTTTCTTGACTGAGAGTCCTATGCTCTCTCTACACAAGGGCAAGCATGTGGCCATGCACGAATGCATGTGGAAATGATGCATACTCAATATAAATATATATATATATATATGTGTGTGTGTGTGTAAATACTAAAACAATGACAGTAGGTATAAACTAATACTTACACAGCTTTCTCTGTCTCCAGTAATGTTGCTATGCCATTTATTTGCCTGAAAACAGACCAACTGAAGATATTACATGTGGAATTATTCACAAAAATATTGTTTTGTCTCTTTACCCTTTTTGGCTGCGAAGCATACTCCAGTCGGTGGATTTACTTGGTGACCTATGCCAATTTAAACAATTAACTTGTTATAAATTATAAAAATATGTTAAAATAAATAAGTAAAGATGGCAGACATAGATGGGAAGACCATGAGTAGGCAGACAATCCTACCAAATTTTGGGTTGTTACCAAGTGGTTAAAACCACTGCTGTAGCACATCAACTAAAAAGCAATAGGAAAGATGGAAACAAAGACGATTCTTGCATTATGAAAATAATTTCCTGTATGACTATTTTAGAATGAATTTCCCTGTTGCTCCCCTCCTTGTTCCCTGCTGTACAGGGGTGATGGTCAGGTACAGTCAAGCTGAACCACTCTCTGTATCTTTTCCTTCCATAGTTTTCTGTCCATCGCTCCCTCTCTCCATCTTTCATCTTCTCATGCCCCTCCTCACACAGTCCTCTCATCTCGGCTGAGGCCTTTCCCTTTTCCTGTGTCCTTTATCTTGTTCCGCTCTTTGCTATTTTTCCGGCATCCATCCTTGCCAAGTGGCCTGCCCATCTCATCCGGCTTCTCAATAATCCTGTTACATTGCATTGCATACCAACCTCTTTTCTCAGGTCATTCGTCCTTCTTCTGTCTACCCTCTTTGTTCTTGTTATTCTTCTAACCCAGTTGTTCTTACAAACTTGCAGCTTCTGTTGTTGTTCTGTCAGCGTCTCTGTCTCCAGACCATGTAGGCATGCCGGTGTAACACACATTCTCAGGACTTTCCCTTTCAGGTTTTTTGAGATTTTTTTGTCCATCATGACTCCCTCTACCTTTCTCCAAGCATTCACTCCTGCTTGTATTCGGCATCGCACCTCCACATCTGAACGTCCATCCACCGTAACCATTCCTCCAAGGTACACAAAGCCGTCCACTTGCTTAACTTCCTTTCCCTCCAACCTGATGTCCAATTCCTCTCTCTGTTGTCCAACCCACAACATTTCTGTCTTCTCCAGGCTCATTCTCAGTCTGGGTATCTTGACCACCATGTTCCATTCCTCCAACATGTCTTGTAGCTCTTCTTTGCTTTCTGCTGCTATAGCCAAATCTTCAGCATACATAATCTTTCTGAGAACACCTTTCGTGCTGATCTTCCTGCTGATTAGTTCCATTACCATGATAAATAGTAATGGGCTTAGGGTAGTGCTGGTTCGATATATCGAAGTATCGCGATACTTGTGAAAGTTCGATACTGATACTTCGAATGGCCACAGTTCGATACCTTCGATATTTCGATACGTCGATATTTCGATACTTTGTCGAAACCTATACTTCGATATCGAATCCATTCGACGTCGATGCGAAGACGTAACATCATTGTCGAAACCTATACTTCGATATCGAATCCATTCGACGTCGATGCGAAGACGTAACATCATTTTCGAAGACGAAGTTACGGCCAGATGTACGGCAACTGCAGCTACATGCTTCGCTTCCTAACTATGGGGTTGACTATGTTGTATGTATGAGGCCGCTTAGGCGTGGTTCATTTTCAAAAAACATAATAAAATGTAACATCTCAGTGGTTTTATAAAGCGTTATTGTGTAGTCAGTTTCAAAAAAGTCTGTATATAAATAATTATTTGAGTGCAATCTTAGCTTAGCCTCGATTAGTCAAGCCTCGTTACGACGTTAGGTGGCACTACCGTTTGCCTCACCACTTTACCTTGTCCATTCTACAGCGTACCAAAAACACACAACATTCCAGTAATTTTATAGAGTGTTTATTGCACGCATTAGTATTCATGAATCTAGTTTAACATAATAATGATATAAATATTTATTCAAGCGCGACACACTCGTTTACCCAGGTTCCGTTTGGTGGCACTGTTTTGCTGTTTGATGGTGCCACCGTTTGCCGTACTCGCTCAACCAAGATAAACGACAAAATGTCAAAACGCACATCGCCAATTTGGCAGTTTTTTTAACAAAGACAGAAACACGGTAGAGTGTCTACTATGACAGAAATGGTCCCCCCTAACTAATGGGGGAAATACATCAAATTTGACAAAACATGTCACTGTCCATCATCCAAGAGACTACCAAAATATGATAATTTAAGGAAGTCGTGGTAACAACAAGAACGCGTGTTCCATCAAAATTTTCAAGAATAACCAAGCAATGGACATCTAGTAGTAGTTACAGTCGAACTCGAAGTGAATCGCCATCGGTTGCCGAGTCTACTGCGGCGACAGCATCAAGAAGTGACATATATGCTATGTGACTACCAGTTTTATGTAATTATTATAACTAGATATTTTATTGCTATTGTCTGTATTGTTTTAATGTTACATTACAATTATTTTTACAACAGTAATGAATTAGAATTAAACAATTACAATTTACAACTGTTATTTGTTTATTGAAATAATGAAATGAAAATTGCATGTTAATCATTGTTTGCATAACTCTATCAATTAGTATGTATCGATGGTTAAGTTGAAAACTGAATAGGTGTACCGTATAGTTCCCAATAGACGCTCAGAGCGTGTGCTAAGACTTTGGTGCACGATTATTTGTTTCGCAAAAGTGGTACCTGGCAACACTATAGCTGCGTCTACACGGACGGCGATTTAACCCGGGTTAAAGATAACCCAGGCTATTTTAGCCCGGGTTAAACCTGTGGAGTGTATACACGAAGCGTAATTTAACCCAGGTTAAATCTGTAGCGTCTACACGAAGCATACTCGGTGCAGGGGTTTGTACTCTTTTTTCAATTGTTTCATTTCGTTTCTTATCTGAGTTGAAATTCTCACGTACCCGTCTCCAGGATGTAGCTGCAACAATTCCTGGCTCATCCTGACATATATTTTAGCGTCTCTAACGCTGTCATTGAAAAGTAGAAGCGGAAGTGGATTAATGACCGCTGCGACGTCTATAGTGGAGCCAAGACACTACGAGATAACCCGGGTTATCCATCTACACGAGAGCTGCTGAACCTGACCAGTGCCTGGCCCGCGCCTGGCCCGCGCCTGGTCCACCTACAATTGCAGGACTAACTTAGCCCAGGCTAACTTTTAGTGCGGCAATTTAGTCCAGCATTTTGCCACCGTGTAGACGCGTATCCCGGGTTAAAAACGTTGTGTAGACGGGGCTTTTTCAAACACACATAGTCAGCACATCTACCAAACTGATGCAACATCGACACATGACAAGAATGCAACATGTTGCAGCTAAAGGTGCACAATGAATGACCTATCAAACAAAGTGGCACTAGCAACAGTATTGCCATCAGTTATGTCTAGCATGCATTCATGAAAAATATATTTTTATACATGTTTTCCTAATGAAAAACAGTGTGTGCTTCTAATCCATTAGTCTAGATGGATAGTGTGTTTCTATTGGGATCTATACTGTATATGAATTAGACTTACAACTTAAGTATAGAAAAAAATTCCGGTATCGAACTAACACTAGCTTAGGGCACTTCCCCTCAACCCGATGTTAATGAATGGAATTTCACTAGTATGAATTTCACTGTATAGCAACATATATCTCACTAAATCCACACTTTTGCATATCAAACACATGTTTATTTTATGATGTTTTATCATGAACTGAAATGCAGAATTCAACAAAAATTATATTCTAGTGTCCATTTTAATGTCAAATCACTATTCACTTGCATACTTACCGCAATGTGGTTCGTAATTCTTGAAGCTGTTCAGAATCAATGAGATCTAACTTATTGATAACGATGACATCAGCCAGCGCCACCTGCCTGCAAAAATGTACGTGACATACAAACATGTTACTTAATACCTAAATCACATCGCTGAAAGCTACAACCATCAGTGAGAATGACGCTACAAACTCGTTGTGTTCCTACACAGATACATCAAGATAATATTAAATAAACTAATCCATAAGTAAGGATTATCAAAGTGCAAGACAACATTAACAGGACTCCTACTCTTTTTCTAACATAAAATTCCACAACCATTTTCCATGAACGATGCAGAAAAACATCATTACATCACCACAACAGTCAGTGTGCACGTGTGCCTGCATGCACACATGGCAGGCATGCACGTGTGTATGTTATTAATCTAGTCAAACAGAAGATGGATTACAGAATTTAATCTACATTATTTTTATACAAAATCAATGGATGGTAGTTTACTATTCATCAAAATATAAGCCATTGAATAAATACCTTTTACAAATGTTGTTACTTGTAATTAATTATGTCAGTTTTTAAATGTGTTATTAAAATAATAATTCCATAATTTTTTAATTAATACAATCCATCAAATTATTTAGAAAATTGACTTTCCAAAGTATCCATTGGAACACTCTTTAATGTAGACTACCTATGTGGAATAATAAAAACAAAGTTTGTTTTGCTGTCTGCATCCTTAGACCAAAGACATTAACGAGGACAAGGAACACAGAATGAGGCAACATAAAACCTAACCTAGTTCCCAGTCAGGTAATCTAAAACATCCCCAGTCTCAAGATACATCTGTTTTCATCTTGTAAGTCATTTCTAGTCACTCAAACCAGGGAGATGTTGGTGTTTGTAATCCCAGCCTGGTTACCATAACATTACCTTCCCTCCACTAAGCTGCAGTTCTGTCCGATTAGACATGTGCTGTGTTTTCTTAGCTGCTTCTAAGTGGGCAGGCTCCCTACGAAGGGTACCACATGTGGGAGGATTCGGAGACAGAACATCTCTGGGAGATGACTCAAGCGCCACTGAAGGCTACGGTTAGAAACCATCTGGAGTGGGCACCGTGTAAACATTCACATCTCCACACAAACGTTGTGGGTGTGAGGTCGAGTCGGTGTGGTAAGCCGGGTTAATCTAGTTTTCCAGGTGGAAAAACTAATGATGACTTGCTGATGTAACCTTCCCCAGTTTACATAATTTTATTAACCAAACTATGCATGTGCATGCGTGCACATGCACGCACGTACACAAACATGCATGCATGCACACACAAGCATGCAGTGCACACATGCGCACGCATGCACACGCACACATTCACACAAAACAAAAATAATTGAAAAAGTTAAATTTGTTAACAATTACCAAAGTAATACAGGGGAATCATGCATGACAATTACCCACCTGACTGCTTCATTCACTGTGCTGTTACCTGTAGCGCCAACCTCAAGATGCTAAAACACATGAACAAGGCAGGAAAATAGGTAGGTATCAATAAAAACATGTAAAGTAAACGTAAGTTCTGATATAGCCCTGTATTCAAACCTTAAGACTGCCCAAAGTGTTTTACCCTTCACTCCACCGTAGACCTGTTCAATCGAACACCATCTCAACCTCTCTGGGAAGCATTCAGCCATGCTGCGCAACCATCCACCACTGTCTGTTGTGACATATTCATACTGTTGAGTGAACTGGAGCAAAGTGGAACTTCCTCAAGATTTGAAATGGCCGCAAGCGTATTTGAACCCGGAATCTCCCGACTATAAGTATGATGGTGTAACTATCATATGTCACCACGCTCCACTCACAGAAGTAGAAATAACATCATATAAGTCAGTTCAGATTCACCTTTTCTACAAGCAAATACAATATTTTTACAATTACTAAAGCACCAATTTATATCACTTTTACTGTGACACTATACAGGAAATAGAAAAATCTATTAAATGCAATAGTTGTAATGTGACTCTATCAAATCAAAATCTGTAGACGGTATTAGGAAGTAGATTTGGTTGTATTATAGATACATGTTACATATGATACTACACTCACCTGTAATGAATACTTTGCATCAACAACAGTGACAACACCTGAATAAAAGTAGAAAATAAATATTACATGACAGAATCAGAGAAGGAAATACATCAAACATGAGGCCACATTAAAATTAAATTTCTGGCTTTTCTGTAAAAACAAACAATCAGTTTTCACTCTACTGAATCAAATTTCTCCACAAAACGAATAATGTTCATTTATTCTGAGTTATCATTGCTATTTAAAAAGTTTTTTAACCAACATTCCCTATTTCATTTGAAATAAATTAGAAGAACTATTTTGTCCAACTTAGAACCTCTGTACATGACGTACATGTGTCATCACGTCTCATAATAAATGGACAGCAAGATATATCAGGAAAAAACCTGAATTTATATACTAATGAGAAAAGATGACAAACCATCTAAGAAGACTTCGCTGCCCAACTCATCATCCAACCAGAACATGGACGCGATCGGACCTGGCAACAGACCACATTCAATTCTACACAGGCAGTCACTTTAACATTACCTAGGCTGGGTGCAACATTCATCCAGATTTTTCTTTAATTTTTTGCACATAAAACTAATAAACTAATCTTGTGTGGAAATTACATCAGAAAACGAATATATTGTCTTTCAAAAAAGTCAACCCAAACCTGATATCCCTAAATGTTGTTAAAGTGTGGATACTTGTTTTGAAATGTTTGTGCGTTCTGCAAAAACGCCACTGCGGATGGATATGTGTGACCGGATCTACTTACTGCTACCCATTGAAAGGTATAATGCAGTAGTACATTCAATATTAACTGTACCAACTTGTCAAATGCAAGTGTTTTAAAACAAATTTACACATCACACCCAATATTTTTTCAAGGGACTCATTATTCAGGTAATGGCAGACAGGTTCAAATAATTGTTTATAGCCACCTGACCAAACAGTGAATGGAAACCATGGGTGCTGCCATCTGTTACATAACACCGTAAACACAAAACAACTTCTAATGTGATATTTGTGAGATAGGTGGCAGCACATAAAACGAATGAACACACGGGGAGGGAACGGCCACTATCCACATATAAATGCTCTTTTATGGTTGGTATGATGTGCAAAAAAGGGTTAGATTTATGGCTAGATTTAGGTTCAAGGTTACGGTTAAGTTGAAGCTACTTTTGACAAGACTGCCACCATGTGTTTATATGTATTTGTATGTGGCAGAGTAGCAAATCACTCATAAGGGAGGCCTGCAGGGGTCAAACCACAGTTACCCTTCCTGTTGTGCTTCGTATAAATGTAGGAGCTAGAAAATTGTATTTGATGATTGTTTTAAAGAAAAATGTTTGTTGTGAACTTGACTGAAATTTACCTGGCATATCAGTAGCTTTAGTGATAGAATATGTTGGTGGTGAATTTATGCATTTTTGACGAGTTTCATTGGTGGTGTGACGTTGTGCCATTTCTGTACCCAAAGCACACATAGGCACAATATTACATGGAATAATCAGTGATTCTGATTAAATTTTATCTCGCAATCACTGAAAATAGCTAATTTAATGGATGTTTTGTACAGTCACACAAGTTTAAAAATCATATATACCGTATTCGTTCTATGAAGCGTATAATAGGCTTAGCAAATATATGAGTCATGGAAATATGTCAAACTTTGTGTTCCAATAATCACACAGGGGTGTGCACCCATTTTCTTTGGTTTCTGTGGTTCAGCAGACGTGATGGGCACACGATTTATGCATCTCACATATGAGCAACAAGTTACCAGAACACTGTAAAAATGTGATAATTTAGGTGGACCTTTCGATGTTGTTTCATTACCAAGCTTTGAATCTAGTGTGATATTGGTAGAAATTAAAACACAATGATGGATTCAACAGTCAAGGTTGGCATTGAGATCACTGACACGGCGTCAGATGCTGCTAAAAAGGGGGTGTATGGTAATTAGGGCATGTACACTTAATAGAACAAATATGTTAATTGTTATTATTTGTGCATATTAACTGCATTACATCAGATGCATTTTATCAATATTTATTCATGAACCATGAGGCTAATAACAGGAGTAATAAGAAATAGAATCAATATTGACACTCAGTAGTGAGATAAACAAAACAGTACTTAATTAACATCCTGCTAAGAGAGTAACCTTACCTGGGTCTGCCAGGCCGGTTGTCTCCAAGAGAATGTAGTCAAAACGGCCTCTTTTCTCCATCAGATTCTCAATAGCTTTGACACCATTGTCTCTGTGATAACAGTATACACGTTACGGCTTGGGGCTCAGTAAGACAGCACACAAAAAGTGCTGCTACTTCATGGTGTCTATGTAAACCCGGTTATGTTCACCCCCATTGCCTTAGTTCACTCGGAAGAATATGTGTATAGCTGGCTGTAAACACTGATGGTAGAATGTTATTGATGAACAGCTTTTGTGTGCTAAATTCATCATGATTGAATGCTTCACAGAGAAGTGAAATTCATGTTGGAATGACATGATTGCCACGGAGTGAAGTGTAAGGATCATAAATTTGTCTTAATGCAATGACAAGTGCTAAATGAACTGATAAGTGCCTATAAATTTTTTTCACTATATTTCCACAATTATTATAATAGTATATCAACTCTAATGGCAACTTCATCAGTACATGTGATGTCATCAACACTTATCAGACTGGGCGTGAAAGTAGTACCGGGTAGACATGGAAGCCACGAGAAGAACAGTACACATGAAAGAAGCCATATGGATAAGAAAGACCAAAACACCTATTAATCAAGACAAGAAGAATTATGATCTATCTCACGTGTACAATGACGTCATCAGATGTCACTTGTACTGATAACGTGGTGTGACATGCTGACAAATGCATATACAAGGTAAATTACATATTGGATATGTCAAAAAGAAATTGTTTGCTTACATCCTGTTTCAATTCAAAAGGAAACAACTGCCAGACTTACTTGATGGAGCAACAGAGGCAGCCATTCTTGAGTTCCAACCATTCTTCAAACAGTTCGCCCGACTCTGCTACTGACATGGACTTTTCCATGGCACTGCCTTCACCAAATTCATTGAGGATCACTGCTATTCGCTTGCCATGTTGCTTCGTCAGGATATAGTTCAGTAGTGTTGTTTTTCCAGCACCTTAAAGTTTAATGGAATCCTCATTCAAAAATTATCAATAAATGTGACAAAATTTACCAAAATATGATAACAATTTTATTCAAAAAATTCTTTATTGCATAAAAAGCACTTTGAGTAGCTGCTAATGTTGCAAAATTGAATAAGCATATGTTTACTGGTAGATGTGACCCATGAGCTCAAACAAGGATGTTTGAGGTACATTTACATAACTCAGTACAATAGTGGAAGACCGGCAGAATGATGTGGACTGATGCTAAAAAAGGTAAGTTCTTATATAGTGTAGTATCCAGTCCTCAAGACTGCTCAAAGCGCTTTACACTTTACTCCCTGGCAGACCTGTTCAATAGAACACCATCTCGACTTCTCTGGGAAGCATCCATCCAAGCTGTAATTAATGAACAAACACTATTCGAACACAAATATCCACCACTGTCTGTTGCCATGTACCACACACAGGGTACTCATTCATACAGCTGTGTGAACTGGAGCAACGCAGAGCGAACAAACTTGCCCAAGGTTCGACATTGCAGCACAGGATTCGAACCCGGGTTCGTTTGGTCGATAGTCCGAAGCTCTAGCCACTGCACTACTCCACTCCACATGCTAAAGTGCTGATTCAGGCCAATGAGGGTGTACACCACAGTTTTATGGGATGCAAGATCCAACACCCTATATGCACAGAATACAAATACAGGGAATGCATTTTTAAACATAAAGTTCAGCTTTATTGACTTTTGAACTGCCTTGGAAAGACTTACCTAGAAAGCCTGTGATGATGCTAATGGGAACTTTGCCAGTTTCCACGGTTACCAGCTCTGGGACAGTTTCATCTTCAGAACTGTCACCCATCTATGCAGCAACAGAGATGAACAATCTTGCATTTCTTTATGGCTGGCTGTTTGATAGTGGACTGCTGGTACACCGTTTCTATTCCCTATTTTCTATTTCTGGGATTAACATTCGGCAACAGAAACAGTTAAAGTTGCATCGATATACTGAAAATGGCCCCAAGACTCCAGGCAGAAGGAACTTATATTACAGGCTTTTAGTGTATCATCTGACGTCTGAAATGACTGAAATAGTTTTGGTGAATTGGTCTAATGCTTACGCTAAGGCAAGCTAGACTAGACTAGTAGACTAGATCTAGATTAGTGTAGTCGAGAGACTCGAGACTACCTGGTCCTACTCCTGGGTCCTGGATGTTTCGACCGGTTACAGATGGTTCAGCCCAGATGTTTCGGCCCACGCCGACAGATGATTAGGCCCACTTCACAAAAATCCGCTGTGCGGTGTCGGATGTTTCGGCCCACACGATTGCGGGAATTCAAAACGGAGAAAATCTCAGGACAAATGATTCAGCTCACATTGTATATAGAGTTATTACATCAAAAAAATAAAGTAAGATCGTAACACGCACGTCGAAGTGGTTGCATGTAATATCATTCTTGAAACAGTAATGAAGTTCCCAAGGAGAATACGCAAGTCTAAATTGTTGCAAGTAATATAATAATTCTTTAAACATTTACCAGTGAAAATATGCAAGTTGATTCCATCTTCCAATAATTTATATTAATTATTGATTATAATAACAACAGCCAGTTAGAATACACCCGTCGCATGTTAGATTTTACAACAGATACACGACGGACGGTTCGGCCAATGCGAGTGCAAACGGGTCATGGTTCACTGGTTTGCGGAACGACTAGTTCAGCCCATGGACCAAACCCGTCATGGCCCGAAACATTCAACACCCATACTCCTAGACATAATATTTGATTTGTCACATCTTTCATAAAAATACAACAGAAACATTGGCACCCTTTGGGCTTGACCATCCTCGCACGCCAGGGGTCGCTGCTGCTGATTACGTCAGTGCCAGCCAGCAGTACACCTTGGCTGATCGCTTTGCAAACCTCTGAATTTAAGCTCTGCCTATGAAATTGCTCACTAGATCAGTGGATTGCAGCAGGTCAGGTGGTCATAATAAAACTAATTTCAACCAACCGCGGGCGTGGCTCGTGTTACATGCAATGTTTAGGAAGTAGAAGCAATTATTCGAATACACAATACCGCTCAGCTGCTCGTGCTAATGGGCGAACGGGTCATTATATATTGGGATTTCCAGATGTTGTTTATACGTCTTCAAATTGGTGCGGGTATGTGTGTTGTTCTCAAGGGTGATGCAGTCGCGACTGGCGAAGTTGTTTGACTCGGCTAACTTCCGCACTTCGCGTAGGGAATCAGCCAGAGCTAGTTTTGCATGGCAAACAGCCCTGGCTTGCGAGGATGGGCTTGACCAATTATGTTTACGTACTTGGGAAATAACTGCTACTTTTTATATACCCAAAGCCAAATGCAGATGAGTACATGCACTGATGGCAGTGATGCAGACGCGTGAGACGCTCAGACGGGCACTGCCACTGGTGACTGGCACTGGCCGTCCAAAATACACATACTCGTATTATCGCCCACTCACCGGGTCGTCTGAGTCTGTCTGAGAAGAACAGGAAAGCTGCCTACTAATATTGCTTATTTTGTTGTTATCTACGAGTGCTGTATAACATAATTAAGTCAATAGCTGATCATTAGATAGCATAGTTCTGCAAAGCATAGTCCAAATTAATAATAAGTTAGAGCCGAACACTATTTTAGTTCTACAGTACACGAAAGATGGCGCACTGATTGTGTAGGTACATGATGTCGCTGTGTAGCCACAAGGTGTCGCTACTTTAAACGGGTACCGCTTAAATACATTAGTAGGCCTAAGTCATGGTATATTTTCATATGGGCAGCGACATCATTTTTCTTAACCCCTTCTTTATTTCTAATCCAAAGGCCTAGTCTTTCTCTGCATCCAAATTATCTAAACCAGTCTGCGACATACCCACATCTTGCTGGCGTGTACACGGTTATTATCTCTTGACTGTCTAGGACTCACTGATAATAATAATAATAATTGCTTTATTCACAGACTCCATGCAACATACAAGTACATTATCATGGTTCTATAGTTGTGTTATGAACAATAGTTACAATGTACAGAATGAAAAATCACCCGTCAACAAAATGTATATACAGGGAATTGAACCAGTATTTCCATATTCTAGACATGTACGTCACTATTAATAATGCTACGAATCAATATGGTTTTTTTAGAACTGCAGTCGGCATATAAACCTATATGTCAAATTTCTAATAACAGCAGCACAGTTAGGTAAATTATTGTTAACAAAAATTTCACTAGCACTACAGTGTCTGTCATAACCTAACACCATTCGAAATATATTGTTGTAAGAGACATACAATTTCCTGATTGCATAGTTATGAAAAATCCACCATAGATGGGCAGTATACATAGGTGAGCAAAAAGTAGTAAACAATGTCTTCTTTACATCATTTGAACACATATCTAACACTATCCAACTCAGCGTTCATTTATGTTAGGCCCTATATAATTTGTCACTGAGCCTACGTAGTTGTACTTTCGCACTTGTAGGGGCCTACATTGTCAGTCTGACCAATCCTTACGGGACGGCCCACATCACATCATATATATATAATATATATATATATATATACAATTTCCTCACTTCACTGATTTTTTGATTTACTTTCTCGATGCGTTTTATTTGCTCTTGCTGGGACGCTTTGGCATACGGAATACAGCATGTGATTCTCAGTCGAGAGATCCCGGGTTCGACTCCTCTTGCTGCCGTCTCGAACCTTGGGCAAGTTCGTTCACTCCACGTTGTTCACTCAGCTGGATTGTTCTTCGTTTTATGCTTAGCTCAGCACTCTACAGTATTGTCGAGCTTGGATGAGTACCTGTAGCCATAGAAGTGATTAATATTTGTGTACGAATAATCATCGCGCAGTAATTTCAGCATTACTGACTCCTTCCCAGAGAAGTCGAGATGGTGTTTGACTGAACAGGTGTGCCAGGGAGTAAAGTGTAAAGCGCTCCGAGCAGTCATAAGGGCTGTAAATTGCGCTATATAAGAACTTAGCGTTTGCTAGGCTTTAATCAAGCATGTCTTTGTCTACCAGGCGCATATTTGTCTCCAACAATGTTGAAACTATATAAAATTATTGGTTATCGGTTTATTTAATGTATTTGTCTTGAACAAGCCTCGCCGTTTGCTTCTAAAGGTACATAGAGATGCATCACGGATTGGCTGTTTGTTTATTGTTGTTGTTGTTGTTAGCTTCTGCTTCTGTTTTGTTTACATCGGACAAAAGTGTGGGTATTAATTTATAATATACAACACGGTCGCGTCGTAAAATGGTGAATATTTGGGGACAGTCGCACATGACATCGGACGGAAAAATGGAAGGGGTAGCACATGATATCGGATGGAAAACGGGGGGGGGGGGGTAATACTATACATTTTTCGCGGTGTCGAGAGGAGTATAGTTAGTGTTGGAGACTTTTAGTTGGAGATTTTTCATGGTCGAGGAGGTATTGTTGGATTTTTTTTCGGGAGTCTCCAGTTGCATCATCATTGACGCTCACTACAAAAATCAAGAACACTCACAAAACTCACCTCATTCTAAATATTGATGGCTGAGCCCCCCCGTTACGACGCCATTAGATGCATGGCACATAGGCTAGACCCCCTAACTCCCCCCGTTACGACGCCATTAGATGCATGGCACATAGGCTAGACCCCCTAACTCCCCCCGTTACGACGCCATTAGATGCATGGCACATAGGCTAGACCCCCTAACTCCCCCCGTTACGACGCCATTAGATGCATGGCACATAGGCTAGACCCCTAACTCCCCCCCCCGTTACGACGCCATTAGATGCATGGCACATAGGCTAGACCCCTAACTCCCCCCGTTACGACGCCATT
>CM034532.1:11486588-11498498 GCA_020002185.1 Paraescarpia echinospica | reverse complement strand
ACACCACACACACCACACACACCACACACACCACACACACCACACATACACGCCACACACGCCACAGACACAGACAGACACACCACACACACACACACACACACACACACACACACACACACACACACACACACACACACACACACACACACACACACACACACACACACACCACACACACCACACACACAGACACATACAGACACACACACACACACACTCACACACACACACACACACACACACACACACACACACACACACACACACACACACACACACACACACACACACACACACACACACACATACACACACACACACAATGCATTGAAAAACGTCATTATTAACGATATTTGTGGACCAGTCAGTGGTGATATTCTATGTTAATTTCATACAAGATGAAAACATAATAAAACTATGGCATTGAACTTGTTCAGAGTCGCAAGTAGACTAACACAATCAGTTCTTATGTTGATCCTGCATCCACGAGAAACAGCAATTTTACTGACAGGAGCAGTTAATCAAACAAGTAACGATCAGCGAATATCGTGTTCTATTTGAATTTTAAAAATCGTAAGTACAATTACTTTCCCATATCACTGAAACGCTGAACACATATATCAAATTGAAATTCGTACAAAGCCGACATATTGCTTGATATGCCCTCTTTCTGCATTTGTGCAGATGGCTGCTAGCAAAATATTTCGCTGGTTACATTTCGAATGTAAACGAGCACAACAGTTTGGTTCTGTACCAAGAGGTGCTGCAGCCAAACCCTCAATACAACACGAGGATTATCTTGCGAAAAGCGCACGTATTCTTGCGTGGCGTCCTGTGAATATCGACGCTAGATACACGACAGTCTCCAGCGGCTGACCTGGCCAACTTGACTGGGTGCCTCTGGTCACCCTGCCGGGTCACCGTGCCCCTCTTGAACGTCAATGGAAATCCTTGCGGCTACGTGCCGCCGATGATGTCTTCCGCCAAGCTACGTGACAATGCAGGCGTTTCACATTTCCACCAGTACGCCGATTATGTAAGAACTCGACGACCGCTCACCAAAGTCGTTCCGCTTTACTTTGAAACTGAAAGCCTCGGTTGTCTTCTCCATTGTCGTAGTTTTCGTTTGCAGATCATCCCACGGTGAGCGATAATAAAAAAACTGAGATAATAAACAATCCACAAGACACACATTTGTAGTTCTGGATTGATCAATAAAAACTGATTATTATTGTAACTACGACAGAGAAAGTTTATCATAAAACCGTGGTCGAATGCTGCGTAAATGTTCTGGCTCATCCAGCGACGTATCCAGGATTTTTCATTGGGGGGGGGGCAAAAACTGGCGAGTACTGCCCTGTCCAGCGCACAAGAGCTGACAGCTGCTGTGCGACTGTTGGGGGGGGGGTCAGCTGCTACCATTTGATGGGCGACCGCCCCCCTCGCCCCCTGTAAATACGCCAGTGGGCTCATCATAAATGTTATGTCAGACTCAGAAGGTGTCTTCTTGTCTTTTGTTGTCTTGTACCTTTACTTGCCAATATTCGTATGTGGTTGGGTGAGCGTAGTATTTAGTCGTGTATCTTTGGAACTAAATGTATAAGGGTCTGCTTAAATTGCTGTGTCACTTTTTTGCCATAGCCTTTAACTCAATTTCCTCAAAAGTGTTACTTACGGATTGTTATTTCGGTGCTTCAGTTTGCTGCAATACCTAACGCTTGACTGTGTGCATTACATCAGCGGATGGCGGATGATGTAACAGAAAAGTGTCGGGCTTACTGCAAAACTTGAAAACTGATCCACCACGATATTTTATACCACGGGCCAAGCAATGGGATTACAAGCAACGTGATTTAGTTGTGTGTATAGAGAGGTGGGGGTTGTTCATTTACTTTTATGACAATTAGACCTGCCGTCAGAACACGGCATCGATGGTAGGATGTGGAAACGGGCATTCAACATAATCTGTTCAAATGAGCACAGTCGAAGCGGTCATTTGCCCTCATCGTCCATTCAAGTTCAGCAAGTTGGAAAAGTGCTGGGTACAATTGAAAAGAGGTGTCAAAACAGACCCAACATTGTGGTAGTATAAAAAAGTAAACGATTTAGTGTAAAGTACTACATTTTGTGCACAAACAAAGACAAAGAAAATTAAAACAGCAAGATAGCATTATTAATTTGTTAATGCAGATATAAGATATACATCTACACGCGCATACGCACACGCACGCACGCACCCACACACACACACTCACACACACACACACACACAGTTTGCCTACAGAAAAACGGTTTTATTTTATTTCCTCTCAAAAGCGCATTTATTATATATATATATATATATATATATATATATATATATATGTTTAAACGAAATCCTCCAACAAAGCCCACTTTATATATGTTCATTTGGTGAGAACATTGTTTCACCTAACTGAAATACAGCCTCTCTCACGGCATCAATTCGGTCTTCATGATCAAAGTACTATGTCAAAAATTGTGCGTGATATCTGATGGACGTCCGACGTATTAGCACAAGCCCAAGCCTAAGACCATCATCGTCATCGGCACAACCATCGCTGCCGACACGAAAAGTCGGCACAAGCGCGTTTACAACTATTAGTGAAAATTACCAACTACTCTTAGATATGTGTGACATTGTTACAAGGACGCAGTGGAGTGGAATTAGCTCGTTCCCAGCGCTCAGCACACGTACTAGTTGACACAGCGATGACTGGGGACATATTTGACAGGCATCGCTCGGGCATTTATCATACGTCAAATATTGGTATGTCAAGTTGTGCACGATACAGCTTCGATTGCGTGTCAAGTGGCTGCGCTTATAAAGCGTCGTTCACCAGCGCTAGAGCGAGTGACGACCACAGCAGTGGCTTGCGCTGAGCGTCGGTTCTTCCCAAGGAAGGACGAGCAAGGTGTGACAAGAGAGTCGAATACAATCACTGGCTGCGGTAGGTGATTCTGTATGCTCGACGACCAGCGTTAGATCTCTATCGCTCTTAGGTAGTTAGTCCGGTCAATAGGTCCATCGACGCATGACGCTGGTCAGAAAGCCGTTGTCATGGATATGAACTGACACTACCGCTGTCCGGGTCGTGACCATACACCGAAGACTGTGTAGTAGGTTTCGGATTTGTTGTACGTCTTCTTTGGCTTTATCGCGCTGACCGATTGCACCGATTCAGAACGATTGAGAAGTACCCATTTTATGACTGTTTCTAGTGGTTTGTTTACAGACGAGGTTAAGCACCAATGGTAAATCTGTTCGCTGACACTCCGTGTGGCTAAATTGGTAAACGATATGTGTTTTACCACAGGCACGCCAAACATGACATACACGCGTTTTTGGTTTACATTTTGTTAAATAGCCGTGCATAAGCTCTACATGTATGCGAATCTGGCAAAAACATTAAATTGTTTTGCATTAAAGTATTGGCAAAAAGTCTATATAACAGACAGGACATGTTTAATTAATCCCGTCCGTAATACACAAATGCAGCAAACGTTGTTCGGAATGTCAGAGGCACATGTCATATACCGTGTTAACGGTCCTTTTAATATTATCATTATTATAAAATATGGTATAATTGAGGAGCATATTAGTATAAATTTTCAGATCGTACATGACGATGGTGATGACGACGACGATTGCAATGATGATGAACATGTTGTTGTTGCTGGCGATTATTTTTATAACAGTTATTATTTCCTAATGAAAACACAAACTTGTGTACTGAATGACTGCATAGGCCTATGCACATATGTATAGATATGTAGCGAGTTGAATTGTACTTTATCAAAAACGTCACTGGTATAACCTACGATGCTCGTCGAACAAGCAATTTCAGAGTTCCCAAATCACCTGTTTCGGGTTGTCAACATATATCCGGTGACAACGTGTCCTGGTTGTACTTTGGGGCGGTCACTCTTCACGCCGTACGAAACTGTCCACTCGGTGAAGTTGTAGTAACGTTGGCGATGGGACAACTACTCATATATAGCTGGATCAACATCGTTTGCGTGACAAGTTGAAGGGGGTCTTAGTAGAAACCGCTTGCTTAACAATTTGCTGATGGCACGTGTGTCAACTGAGTAGTTGACATCGTTACTCAAATAGTGCTGTCACGTTGGTGACGGCTGGTCACGCTATTTGAAACTGAATGAATAGAAAAGTTATGATTCTCTATATTATAGAGTGAACGATGGCTGTATCAGAAACATTTTGGGACGAGGTCAATATGTACTTTATATCCGATGTGCCTTATATGTATGGCCAGTCGGGGTTCACGAAACGATGCAGAACAGAGCAGGGATTTCAAAGATGTTCCTTTTTAGCGGAAATTCTTTACTCCAAGATTCCTTATTGCGAGGGTCCGTTGAACAACTAAAGATAGTTTAATTATTGTTTACTTGTAAACAATAAATCTTGTTTTCCTTTGCATTCATGGGATGATTAGGGCTACAACATTTACGGAGGAGGGGGTTCGCGTGTAGACCCAATGATATCGTATATTCACAGAGGGAACTGTCAAACCAAAAATGTAAAGTAGTGTGACTTGAACGAAATCATCTTCAGCTTGACTCGGCTCCCAGACTCTATAACAGCATCTTTGGGTTCCGAAAGAAGCAGTCATACTTAATAGCCGCTTAGAGGGCCTGGGAGGTATATGAACAGAACTGAACCTAGTCTATATTCCAGAAAGACACTTCGTATAACACTGACGGCTGAGCGCTGTTCACTGGGCTGCATCGGTGTTACCGTGGTAATGTTCCAGCGCTGTCTCTAAGCACACTGTTATTTGATGTCGCTCAAGCGTGGTCTCCTTTCTGTGCAATCTACGGTCGGAAACTCGAACCTGTGATCTTATCGATCTTCTAAGTTGGTGTCTCATTGCAAACCTGACCACTTATTTGCGCGTTCAAAAGAACGTCCGTACGCAGAGACCCTGAGTCGGGCCATTGCGACAGATGACCGTTTGAAATGGTCCACTGGGTCAGCAATCATGTTCAGGCATCGAGCGGAAACATGTAGTTTGTTGAGGACGATATCTCGGCCGGGTCGACACTCCTGTGCGTTCGATTTATATCTGCCGGCCTTTGTTCGTTTTGTGCCGTCCAGTCGAACCCGCGTATCGATACGATCGTTCGTATTTTGAAACACAAGCGTATCTAGGTGCAAAACGTTGGATCTCGAACATGTTGCACCGTCATTGCACCGATAGGATACTTGCCACGTACACAGCGAAAACGGAGGAATTCGGACCAAGGAATTCGGTCGTAGGAAGTCTTAGGAAGCATGTTTATTGTATTTCAATCTGATCTATGAATTGTGTGCGTTTACGCGTTAGCGTGTGCTTGAGTTTGTATGCGTGTATGTAATACTATGCATAATAGTGGTGTGTGTGCGCGCGTGTGCGCGCGTATGTGTGTGTGTGTGGTGTATGTGTGTCTGTGTGTCTGTGTGTCTGTGTGTCTGTGTGTCTGTGTGTCTGTGTGTCTGTGTGTCTGTATGTCTGTGTGTCTGTGTGTTTGTGTGTGTCTGTGTGTGTCTGTGTGTGTCTGTGTGTGTCTGTGTGTGTCTGTGTGTGTCTGTGTGTGTCTGTGTGTGTCTGTGTGTGTCTGTGTGTGACTGTGTGTGTATGTGTCTGTGTGTGTCTGTATATGTGTGTGTGTGTGTATGTGTGTGTCTGTCTGTGTGTGTGTGTGTGTGTGTGTGTGTGTGTGTGTGTGTGTGTGTGTGTGTGTGTGTGTGTGTGTGTGTGTGTGTGTGTGTGTGTGTGTGTAGGTGCGTGCGTGCGTGCAATGTTATTTGTATTGTATACAATTATGTATATGTATATGTGTGTATATAATAATATATTATATAAAGCAAGGCTCGATTTTGCTGGTTATAATTATCTATTTTATTAGTTTTAATATAATATGATATTTACCGGTATATTCTTTCTTGAAATGTTCATGATTCCATATACGTTTAGTAATCATTGGCGTACCCAGGGGGGGTTGGTTGCCCGGAAACCCACCTAAAAGTCCTCACTATTGTATGATCCATACGGTAACGTACAGCAGGGGCATACTCAGTGTTTTTTGGTTGCTCGGAAACCCCTCCAAATTTCTGCACTGTTGTGTGATCAACATTATGGCAATGTACGTGAGTACACGGAAGGAAGACGGTGACACCCGTAGGCGCGGGAACAGGGTTAGGGTTATAACTTGGTTTTGAACAGCACTGTCCCCCGTGTTCGGATGTCATGAGTTTACAACCGAGACAGCGGAGAAGCTGAAGTTACAGCGGCGCAGCGGCGAAACATTTTAACAGTCCCCCAGTCCCCCCAGGCCCCCCCCCCCCGTCTTCCGATGTCACAGTCGAGCCAACTTAGAAAACCAAGAGCTGAAGGAAGATGTGACGATGTGACGATGTGACGATATGCGGTGGAGCGGCAGCGAAATTGTTTTCAGTGGTGCTGAGCCTGAAGCTCCGGTAGCCCCCCAAATATGAATTCCGTTCCCGCGCCATTGGTACTATCCGTTTGGAAACCCCCCGACATGTCAATCCTGGGTTTGCCCCTGGTAATATATGCATATATGCATGTAGATGTATGCGTGTATGCGTGTATGCGTGTATGCGTGTATGCGTGTATGCGTGTATGCGTGTATGCGTGTATGCGTGTATGCGTGTATGCGTGCATGTATGTATTTATGTGTGTATGTATGTATGTATGTATGTATGAATGTATGTATGTATGTATGTATGTATGTATGTATGTATGTAGGTATGCATGTTTGTATGTATGTATGTATGTATGTATGTATGTATGAATGTATGAATGTATGAATGTATGTATGTATGTATGTATGTATGTATGTATGTATGTATGTATGTAAGTATGTATGTATGTATGTATGCATGTATGTATGTATGTATGTATTTATGTGTGTATGTATGAATGTATGTATACACGCGTGAGTGTGTGTGCGTATGTGCGTGCGTGTATATATATACATGTATTTATGTAAACATGCGTGTATGTAGGTATGTATATATGCATGTATGCATGTATGTAGATATGCATGTGTGTGTGTGTGTGTGTGTGTGTGTGTGTGTGTGTGTGTGTGTGTGTGTGTGTGTGTGTGTGTGTGTGTGTGTGTGTGTGTGTGTGTGTGTGTGTAAGTGAACCTAATCTTCCTACTCACGTTGCATTTCGGGCATCAAACGTACATGGATTCATATACGCTGCCTCGGGAGTTACGTTCTTACCTGTTGACATTCGGCATGTTTTCTGCGATAGTTCCGTAATCGTAAACAATTCACCAATCGGTTGACAACATTCTTGGACAATTTGTTAAGAATGCTCAAAATGTATGTCGTAAGAAACGGGTACTCCCGGAAACCGTTTTCCGCGCTGAGTGTACGTATCCGGAGGATGGGAATTTTTGCAAGTGCCAGAATTCTAACTATGATCTAGTTGTGTGCGTGTGCTGGTGTCGATGTGCGTGCGCATGCGTGTGAGCGCGTGCATGTGTGCGCATGCGTGTGTGCGCGTGCGTGTTCAGGGGTCTTTTGAGAGAAAAGTAACGCCTTTACTTTGGGATAATGGCTTTTACAGGTGTTAGTGCTGTTACCGCTCGTTAGACGAACATCAATCGATTGTTGACAATGGTAGGGCGCGTGTTTGCTTGATTGTTCCGTCGTCCGCTGGTCTGTTGGAGAAGTCTTCATAACTTGATTGTTCCGTGGTCCGCTGGTCTGTTGGAGATGTCTTCATAACTTGATTGTTCCGTGGTCCGCTGGTCTGTTGGAGATGTCTTCATAACTTGATTGTTCCGTGGTCCGCTGGTCTGTTGGAGATGTCTTCATAACTTGATTGTTCCGTGGTCCGCTGGTCTGTTGGAGATGTCTTCATAACTTGCGTCGCCAAAGAAAACTTCTAAAACGTACTTTATACGTCATGTAGGAATTCTCTAGTAAACCGAGTTCTGTGCCACCAGCGGTTGGCTGTTTTTGTCAGTACAGCGCGACCTCACTATTACGGTCACCCTCGGGACTGGGCAAAAGTGACCCGAGTGGCGAGGTGACCGTATTAGCAGAACTGATTTTGGGACTGTCGTAAGATGGTCTTAATTGCGAAGTGGCTGTATTACCGAGGTGACGCGGTTCGACTGTATTAATAACGATAATTGTACATCTATTACGATGTCATATTCCCTGCGGTTACAGACATCCGCATTGTGTGTTGCTATTGTCGTCGCCTGGCGGATGTACGTGAGACTTGGACGAGGCCGTCTCGCGTCGCGGCCCCATTCTTGTCTCCGGTCATAGCCACCGACGTCCGCACTTCCGTCATGTTCATCGAGTCTGTTGTCGCACTCGTGAACTGGAGCGCTCATCAAACATCTCTCGCACTCGCCCTGGTGTCTGCTCTGTCTCGCGCCAAAGTGGCTGTCTTATGACGAAGGTCGCTTCGCCAGTCAGGTAAATCAGTCACAATTAACAACATAGGCGTAGCGCCGGCTGTCGCCGAACAGTGCGTCCGATCTGCCTGAACTTATTTGGCTAATGTTGCGGCTTTTGCAGTGCCAGATAACATCATATTAAAATAATTGCCGCAGGAAGGGCAGAACAACGTGGTTTACGCCGCTATCTGTTGACAAGATCCACGTGGCAGTATGCGGACAATTCCCCGAGATTACAATCTGTGTGCGCCGAGCATTTTATTTCCGTTGCTTTGAGGGACTCTTTCGGTACGTATACGCACTTGATCTTGATGCGAGGCCTAACACGGCGTTGGCACTGAGCCGTCATCTCCTACGGCCGGACTCGACAGATAAGGAAGTCTTGCGCTTGTTCAAATGACCGCTTCGGGGGCGCATTCCTTGTCCGCCGCTTATGTGTGTGGTTAGTCTTCGTAATAACTCGTCGATTATTCGAGAGTATAACCGTATGGCTGTGTCTTGTTTCCAAGTTGTGTCTCCGTAAGTCAGACAAAGACGCTTAATTTGTTAATGGTCGGTGGGCGAATAGCTATGATATGTTTCTGTGTTGTCTGTTGTAGTGACGTCTGGCCATGGATTCTACCTACGGCGCCACGACGTTGGCGTTAGACACCGATCAGTGTCCCCGGACCGTCCGGCAAAATGGAGAAAAGGAACGATCGTATGTACGGAGACGACTACAGTTCTGCTGTACGCCTGGCGTGTCTCGCGAATAGTGGCGTAGTGCTGTAAATTCTACCAGTATTATGCTGTTATTCACGAGATGCTCTGTGGCTGGTGGCGACCCTCGCGGTGAGACCGAGAGTGACACGACGACTAAGACGCGACTCCACATACACCAGCGCTCCCTAGCGGCCTACAACTGCTTCGAGTAATCTTTCTTATCTAACCTGTTCAGTAAGTGTTTGCAAAAGCAATGCTAAATGCACGAATGTGTTTTCTCGTCCTGTTTTATTGGCTGTGTTTAAAAGCAACCATTTCTCTGCTGTACCTGGAACCATCGTCTCAACACAGGGGTGGTAGGCTTAATATTACTTAACAGAAAGATGTTCGTTTAATAAATTGTATTTTGGCCAACTTGCCAAAATCAGTGGGCAATTCCAGGAACTTGCGGTTTGCCCCGTCTGCCACTGCTGGTGTTTATTATTTGAATATTTCATCTACAATTTAAAATGTTTCGTGAATATTTACATTATAAAAACAGAAGCGTCGGTTTATTAAACGCGTTTATTCTAGTGTTGAGAAAATTATATTAATACATATTATTAATAACCGATGACGAACATACCACCTCGCTTACAAGTGACAAATTCGAAAAGCGAGCGATTTTTTTGTAATTCACGCAGCCCTACAAGTTTGAATCATGCTATTGGGTACACGTACAGATACGTAAAATGCGCTTCCTTGACAATCGCATTGTTGTGTCAAAGTGTTGGCTCTGCCTCAATTGGGTAACGGACATATCGACAAAAATGTGTGGTCTATAGCTAAAACATTTCGGAAAACACTTCGAAATTGTTTTAAAACTGCATGAAGTGAATGTAGTTTTAAAATGGTTTCCGTTTTTGTGATTGCCATTGTGAGAGGGAAACAGTTGCGTACCTCCGTCATCCGATCGGTGTAAGGTCAAAAACCTGACCTTAGTACTAAAAAGAGAAGAGAATGATAGAGTATGATTTTTTGTTTGTGTTGCCTTTACAAGTGGATACGTCAATACTGTCGTTCGTAAGTTCGTTGACCTCAGGTTAACTGTTTGCGAAAGGACACAAACTGTGAAGGAGAGAAGAGTGATGGAAACGTGTTTCAAAATGACGAAAATAGGCCCCCACTGTTGTGGTTTATAGGGCGGACGGCGACACATCGTCACCCGACGTAACTGCAGACGGCAAAATGTAATCCGCAGTCGCATCGTCGCGCTAACGTTGTCCCGATATCACTCCCCGACTGGCGCAGACGGTGCTTCGCGATCACCTGTGTCATGTCGGGCCTTTGTAGTTACCTGGGTACCGTGCATCGGGTTCTCAATCGAGAGAATCCGGGTACGAATCCTGTGCTATCGTGTCGAACTGTGAGAATGTTCGTTGACTCTACGTTGCTCCAGTTCACTCAGCTGTATGAATAAGTACCTGGCTGTAGACAGTGGTGGATATTTGTTTGAAGTCTTCGCGGATTAATTGCAGCGAATGCTTCATACATAAGACGAGATGGTGTTCGATTGAACAGGTTTTCAATGGAATAAAGTGTAAAGCTCATTGAGCAATCCAAAGGAATGGATCCTTCGATATAAAAGAACTTACCTTTTTTTACCCGGACGCCCATGATGTAGTCTGGGTAACCTTAACACGTCTTTGCAAAGAGAGACTTCATTTAATAAAACAGTCGTACACTATGGATATTGATATTTAATTTTTTAGTCAGCAACATCTTTAGAAGTTTGTCAGTGTTTGTCTCATGGGAAGGCGGGCTACATTTTGACTTTTCAGGCGATTTTTCCTGAGTGTGTATCTAATACACCACAAAGAAAGTGAAACAATCATTGCGCAGTATGCATGAACATGTTGTCTAAATGCATTTCACTGAGAAAACGCATTGGTTACGGTGCTATACATCTCTTGTGGACAAATATTTACCAATGTGCCACCATTTTCTTAGAGACAACCACTGACAATTGTTACGTTCTTCTATTGGGTACAACCATTGACAAATATTCCGTCTTTCCCTTCGGGACAAACATGAACAAGTGATTCATCTTTCCCTTTGGGACAAACAATGACAATTGATACGTCTTTCCCTTGGAGACAAACTTTGACAAGTGTTCCGCCTTTCGTTTGGGGAGACATTGATGAGAGTTCCAGTTTTCCTTTGGTGAGAAGAATGAACAAGTGTTCCGTTTTCTTGAGACAACCACCGACAAGTATTCTACCTTTCCCTTGGGGCAAGATATTAAAATAGTGCACCAGATAACAGTCATACTGGTATTCGTATCCCCGTGTGAGGAGCTTGGGGTGTGTGTAGGGGTGTGTGTAGGGATGTGTGTAGGGGTGGGTGTAAGGGCGGGTGTATGGGTTGGGTGTAGGGTGGGTGTAGGGGTGGGTGTAGGTGTGTGTGTGTAGGGGTGGGTGTAGGGGTGGGTGTAGGGGTATGTGTAGGGGTGTGTGTAGGGGGTGAGTGTAAGGGCGGATGTAGGGGTGGGTGTAGGGGTGGGTGTAGGAGTGGGTGTAGGTGTATGTGCAGGGGTGGGTGTAGGTGTGCATGTAGGTGTGTGTGTGTAGGTGTGTGTGTAGGTGTGTGTGTAGGTGTGTGTGTAGGGGTGGGTGTAAGGGTGGGTGTAGGCGTGGATGTAGGGGTGGGTGTATGGGTGTGTGTATGGGTGTGTGTGTAGGAGTGGGTGTAGGG